>MRSW03000402.1:0-25870 GCA_001923025.3 Taenia multiceps
GTGTGACAAGCCTTGACAACCTGTCAGCTTGACAGCTCGAGAGCTTGGACAGGTAGACAAGTGAGTGACACTCTGGCATGTGGTGCATTGTTGTCACTTGTGAAGTCAGTCAGTCGGTAGTCGGACTTAGTCAGTCGGTGGGTGGGTCAGTGAGGCGTGTGACAAGCCTTGAAACCTGTCAGCTTGACAGCTGAGAGCTTGACAGGTAGAAAAGTGAGTGAATCTGGCATGTGGTGCATTGTTGTCACTTGTGAAGTCAGTCAGTCGGTTTAGTCAGTCGGTGGGTGGGTCAGTGAGGCGTTGGACAAGCCTTGACAACTGTCAGTGACAGCTGAGAGCTTGACAGGTAGACAGTGTGAGTGACACTCTGGCATGTGTGCATTGTGCACTTGTGAAGTCAGTCGTTCAGTCAGTCGGGTGGGGGTCAGTGAGGCGTGTGACAAGCCTTGACAACCTGTCAGCTTGACAGCTTGAGAGCTTGACAGGTAGACAAGTGAGTGACTCTGGCATGTGGTGCATTGGTGTTGTCACTTGTGAAGTCAGTCAGTCGGTCAGTCGGTTAGTCAGTCGGTGGGTGGGTCAGTGAGGCGTGTGACAAGCCTTGACAACCTGTCAGCTTGAGAGGCGAGAGCTTGACAGGTAGGACAAGTGAGTGACACTCTGGCATGTGGTGCATTGTTGTCACTTGTGAAGTCAGTCAGTCGGTCAGTCGGTTAGTCAGTCTGGGGGTGGGTCAGTTGAGGCGTGTGACAAGCCTTGACAACCTGTCAGCTTGACAGCTCGAGAGCTTGAAGGTAGACAAGTGAGTGACACTCTGGCATGTGGTGCATTGTTGTCACTGTGAAGTCAGTCAGTCGGTCAGTCGGGTCAGTCGGTGGGTGGGTCAGTGAGGCGTGTGACAAGCCTTGACAACCTGTCGCTTGACAGCTGAGAGTTGACAGGTAACAGTGAGTGAGACTCTAGGCATGTGGTGCATGTTGTCACTTGTGAAGTCACAGTCGTCAGTCGGTCAGTCGGTAGTCGTAGTCGGTGGGTGGGTCAGTGAGGCGTGTGACAAGTGACAACCTGTCAGCTTGACAGCTGAGAGCTGACGGTAGACAAGTGAGTGACACTTGGCATGTGGGCATTGTTGTCACTTGTGAAGTCAGTCAGTCGGTCAGTCGGTTGTCAGTCGGTGGTGGGTCAGTGAGGCGTGTGACAAGCCTTGACAACCTGTCAGCTTGAGAGCTTGAGAGCTTGACAGGTAGACAAGTGAGTGACACTCTGGCATGTGGTGCATTGTTGTCACTTGTGAAGTCAGTCAGTCGGTCAGTCGGTTCAGTCGGTGATGGGGTGGGTCAGTGAGGCGTGTGACAAGCCTTGACAACCTGTCAGCTTGAGGAGAGCTTGACAGGTAGACAAGTGGAGTGACACTCTGGCATGTGGTGCATTGTTGTCACTTGTGAAGTCAGTCAGTCGGTCAGTCGGTTAGTCAGTCGGGGGTGGGTCAGTGAGGGTGTGACAAGCCTTGACAACCTGTCAGCTTGACGAGCTCGAGAGCTTGACAGGTAGACAGTGAGTGAGACTCTGGCATGTGGTGCATTGTTGTCACTTGTGAAGTCAGTGTCAGTCGGCAGTCGGTTAGTCAGTCGGTGGGTGGGTCAGTGAGGCGGGTGTGACAAGCCTTGACAAACTGTCAGCTTGACAGATGAGCAGAGCTTGACAGGTAGAAAGTCGAGCAATGTTGTTGTGCATGTGCATTGTCATTCAGTCAGTGGTCAGTCGGTGGGGTCAGTGAGCGGTGGGAGGAGTGGCTTGACTGTGAGATGCAGTGACAGCTGAGAGCTGGTTGACAGGTAGACAAGTGAGTGACACTCTGGCATGTGGTGCATTGTTGTCACTTGTGAAGTCAGTCAGTCGGTCAGTCGGTAGTCAGTCGTGGGTGGGTCAGTGAGGGTGGACAAGCCTTGACAACCTGTCAGCTTGAGAGCTGAGAGCTTGACAGGTAGACAAGTGAGTGACACTCTGGCATGTGGTGCATTGTTGTCACTTGTGAAGTCAGTCAGTCGGTCAGTCGGTAGTCAGTCGGTGGGTGGGTCAGTGAGGCGTGTGACAAGGCCTTGACAAACCTGTCAGCTGACAGCTCGAGAGCTTGACAGGTAGACAAGTGAGTGACACTCTGGCATGTGTGCATTGTTGTCACTTGTGAAGTCAGTCAGTCGGTCAGTCGGTCAGTCGGTGGGGTGGGTCAGTGAGGCGTGTGACAAGCCTTGACAACCTGTCAGCTTGACAGCTGAGAGCTTGACAGGTAGACAAGTGAGTGAGACTCTGGCATGTGGTGCATTGTTGTCACTTGTGAAGTCAGTCAGTCGGTAGTCAGTCGGTGGGTGGGTCAGTGAGGCGTGTGTGACAAGCCTTGACAACCTGTCAGCTTGACAGCTCGAGAGCTTGACAGGTAGACAAGTGAGTGACACTCTGGCATGTGGTGCATTGTTGTCACTTGTGAAGTCAGTCAGTCGGTCAGTCGGGTCAGTCGGTGGGTGGGTCAGTGAGGCGTGTGACAAGCCTTGACAACCTGTCAGCTTGAGCTGAGAGCTTGACAGGTAGACAAGTGAGTGACACTCTGGCATGTGGTGCATTGTTGTCACTTGTGAAGTCAGTCGGTCAGTCGGTCAGTCGGTGGTGGGGGTCAGTGAGGCGTGTGACAAGCCTTGACAACCTGTCAGCTTGACAGCTCGAGAGCTTGACAGGTAGACAAGTGAGTGACACTCTGGCATGTGGTTGTCACTTGTGAAGTCAGTCAGTCGGTAGTCGTCAGTCGTTAGTCAGTCGGTGGGTGGGTCAGTGAGGCGTGTGACAAGCCTTGACAACCTGTCAGCTTGACAGCTCGAGAGCTTGACAGGTAGACAAGTGAGTGACACTCTGGCATGTGGTGCATTGTTGTCACTTGTGAAGTCAGTCAGTCGGTTAGTCAGTCGGTGGGTGGGTCAGTGAGGCGTGTGACAAGCCTTGACAACCTGTCAGCTTGACAGCTCGAGAGCTTGACAGGTAGACAAGTGAGTGACACTCTGGCATGTGGTGCATTGTTGTCACTTGTGAAGTCAGTCAGTCGGTCAGTCGGTTAGTCAGTCGGTGGGTGGGTCAGTGAGGCGTGTGACAAGCCTTGACAACCTGTCAGCTTGACAGCTGAGAGCTTGACAGGTAGACAAGTGAGTGACACTCTGGCATGTGGTGCATTGTTGTCACTTGTGAAGTCAGTCAGTCGGTCAGTCGGTTAGTCAGTCGGTGGGTGGGTCAGTGAGGCGTGTGACAAGCCTTGACAACCTGTCAGCTTGAGAGCTTGAGAGCTTGACAGGTAGACAAGTGAGTGAGACTCTGGCATGTGGTGCATTGTTGTCACTTGTGAAGTCAGTCAGTCGGTCAGTCGGTTAGTCAGTCGGTGGGTGGGTCAGTGAGGCGTGTGACAAGCCTTGACAACCTGTCAGCTTGACAGCTGAGAGCTTGACAGGTAGACAAGTGAGTGACACTCTGGCATGTGGTGCATTGTTGTCACTTGTGAAGTCAGTCAGTCGGTTAGTCAGTCGGTGGGTGGGTCAGTGAGGCGTGTGACAAGCCTTGACAACCTGTCAGCTTGACAGCTGAGAGCTTGACAGGTAGACAAGTGAGTGACACTCTGGCATGTGGTGCATTGTTGTCACTTGTGAAGTCAGTCAGTCGGTCAGTCGGTCAGTCGGTGGGTGGGTCAGTGAGGCGTGTGACAAGCCTTGACAACCTGTCAGCTTGACAGCTGAGAGCTTGACAGGTAGACAAGTGAGTGACACTCTGGCATGTGGTGCATTGTTGTCACTTGTGAAGTCAGTCAGTCGTCAGTCGGTTAGTCAGTCGGTGGGTGGGTCAGTGAGGCGTGTGACAAGCCTTGACAACCTGTCAGCTTGACAGCTGAGAGCTTGACAGGTAGACAAGTGAGTGACACTCTGGCATGTGGTGCATTGTTGTCACTTGTGAAGTCAGTCAGTCGGTCAGTCGGTTAGTCAGTCGGTGGGTGGGTCAGTGAGGCGTGTGACAAGCCTTGACAACCTGTCAGCTTGACAGCTCGAGAGCTTGACAGGTAGACAAGTGAGTGACACTCTGGCATGTGGTGCATTGTTGTCACTTGTGAAGTCAGTCAGTCGGTTAGTCAGTCGGTGGGTGGGTCAGTGAGGCGTGTGACAAGCCTTGACAACCTGTCAGCTTGACAGCTGAGAGCTTGACAGGTAGACAAGTGAGTGACACTCTGGCATGTGGTGCATTGTTGTCACTTGTGAAGTCAGTCAGTCGGTCAGTCGGTGGGTGGGTCAGTGAGGCGTGTGACAAGCCTTGACAACCTGTCAGCTTGACAGCTCGAGAGCTTGACAGGTAGACAAGTGAGTGACACTCTGGCATGTGGTGCATTGTTGTCACTTGTGAAGTCAGTCAGTCGGTCAGTCGGTTAGTCAGTCGGTGGGTGGGTCAGTGAGGCGTGTGACAAGCCTTGACAACCTGTCAGCTTGACAGCTCGAGAGCTTGACAGGTAGACAAGTGAGTGACACTCTGGCATGTGGTGCATTGTTGTCACTTGTGAAGTCAGTCAGTCGGTTAGTCAGTCAGTCGGTGGGTGGGTCAGTGAGGCGTGTGACAAGCCTTGACAACCTGTCAGCTTGACAGCTGAGAGCTTGACAGGTAGACAAGTGAGTGACACTCTGGCATGTGGTGCATTGTTGTCACTTGTGAAGTCAGTCAGTCGGTCAGTCGGTCAGTCGGTGGGTGGGTCAGTGAGGCGTGTGACAAGCCTTGACAACCTGTCAGCTTGACAGCTCGAGAGCTTGACAGGTAGACAAGTGAGTGACACTCTGGCATGTGGTGCATTGTTGTCACTTGTGAAGTCAGTCAGTCGGTCAGTCGGTTAGTCAGTCGGTGGGTGGGTCAGTGAGGCGTGTGACAAGCCTTGACAACCTGTCAGCTTGACAGCTGAGAGCTTGACAGGTAGACAAGTGAGTGACACTCTGGCATGTGGTGCATTGTTGTCACTTGTGAAGTCAGTCAGTCGGTCAGTCGGTCAGTCGGTGGGTGGGTCAGTGAGGCGTGTGACAAGCCTTGACAACCTGTCAGCTTGACAGCTCGAGAGCTTGACAGGTAGACAAGTGAGTGACACTCTGGCATGTGGTGCATTGTTGTCACTTGTGAAGTCAGTCAGTCGGTTAGTCAGTCGGTGGGTGGGTCAGTGAGGCGTGTGACAAGCCTTGACAACCTGTCAGCTTGACAGCTCGAGAGCTTGACAGGTAGACAAGTGAGTGACACTCTGGCATGTGGTGCATTGTTGTCACTTGTGAAGTCAGTCAGTCGGTCAGTCGGTCAGTCGGTGGGTGGGTCAGTGAGGCGTGTGACAAGCCTTGACAACCTGTCAGCTTGACAGCTCGAGAGCTTGACAGGTAGACAAGTGAGTGACACTCTGGCATGTGGTGCATTGTTGTCACTTGTGAAGTCAGTCGTCAGTCGTCGGTCAGTCGGTGGGTGGGTCAGTGAGGCGTGTGACAAGCCTTGACAACCTGTCAGCTTGACAGCTGAGAGCTTGACAGGTAGACAAGTGAGTGACACTCTGGCATGTGGTGCATTGTTGTCACTTGTGAAGTCAGTCAGTCGGTCAGTCGGTTAGTCAGTCGGTGGGTGGGTCAGTGAGGCGTGTGACAAGCCTTGACAACCTGTCAGCTTGACAGCTCGAGAGCTTGACAGGTAGACAAGTGAGTGACACTCTGGCATGTGGTGCATTGTTGTCACTTGTGAAGTCAGTCAGTCGGTTAGTCAGTCGGTGGGTGGGTCAGTGAGGCGTGTGACAAGCCTTGACAACCTGTCAGCTTGACAGCTCGAGAGCTTGACAGGTAGACAAGTGAGTGACACTCTGGCATGTGGTGCATTGTTGTCACTTGTGAAGTCAGTCAGTCGGTCAGTCGGTCAGTCGGTGGGTGGGTCAGTGAGGCGTGTGACAAGCCTTGACAACCTGTCAGCTTGACAGCTCGAGAGCTTGACAGGTAGACAAGTGAGTGACACTCTGGCATGTGGTGCATTGTTGTCACTTGTGAAGTCAGTCAGTCGGTCAGTCGGTAGTCGGTGGGTGGGTCAGTGAGGCGTGTGACAAGCCTTGACAACCTGTCAGCTTGACAGCTCGAGAGCTTGACAGGTAGACAAGTGAGTGACACTCTGGCATGTGGTGCATTGTTGTCACTTGTGAAGTCAGTCAGTCAGTCGGTCAGTCGGTTAGTCAGTCGGTGGGTGGGTCAGTGAGGCGTGTGACAAGCCTTGACAACCTGTCAGCTTGACAGCTCGAGAGCTTGACAGGTAGACAAGTGAGTGACACTCTGGCATGTGGTGCATTGTTGTCACTTGTGAAGTCAGTCAGTCGGTCAGTCGGTCAGTCGGTGGGTGGGTCAGTGAGGCGTGTGACAAGCCTTGACAACCTGTCAGCTTGACAGCTCGAGAGCTTGACAGGTAGACAAGTGAGTGACACTCTGGCATGTGGTGCATTGTTGTCACTTGTGAAGTCAGTCAGTCGGTTAGTCAGTCGGTGGGTGGGTCAGTGAGGCGTGTGACAAGCCTTGACAACCTGTCAGCTTGACAGCTCGAGAGCTTGACAGGTAGACAAGTGAGTGACACTCTGGCATGTGGTGCATTGTTGTCACTTGTGAAGTCAGTCAGTCGGTCAGTCGGTTAGTCAGTCGGTGGGTGGGTCAGTGAGGCGTGTGACAAGCCTTGACAACCTGTCAGCTTGACAGCTCGAGAGCTTGACAGGTAGACAAGTGAGTGACACTCTGGCATGTGGTGCATTGTTGTCACTTGTGAAGTCAGTCAGTCGGTCAGTCGGTAGTCAGTCAGTCGGTGGGTGGGTCAGTGAGGCGTGTGACAAGCCTTGACAACCTGTCAGCTTGACAGCTCGAGAGCTTGACAGGTAGACAAGTGAGTGACTCTGGCATGTGGTGCATTGTTGTCACTTGTGAAGTCAGTCAGTCGGTCAGTCGGTTAGTCAGTCGGTGGGTGGGTCAGTGAGGCGTGTGACAAGCCTTGACAACCTGTCAGCTTGACAGCTCGAGAGCTTGACAGGTAGACAAGTGAGTGACACTCTGGCATGTGGTGCATTGTTGTCACTTGTGAAGTCAGTCAGTCGGTTAGTCAGTCGGTGGGTGGGTCAGTGAGGCGTGTGACAAGCCTTGACAACCTGTCAGCTTGACAGCTCGAGAGCTTGACAGGTAGACAAGTGAGTGACACTCTGGCATGTGGTGCATTGTTGTCACTTGTGAAGTCAGTCGTCAGTCGGTCAGTCGGTTAGTCAGTCGGTGGGTGGGTCAGTGAGGCGTGTGACAAGCCTTGACAACCTGTCAGCTTGACAGCTCGAGAGCTTGACAGGTAGACAAGTGAGTGACACTCTGGCATGTGGTGCATTGTTGTCACTTGTGAAGTCAGTCAGTCGGTCAGTCGGTTAGTCAGTCGGTGGGTGGGTCAGTGAGGCGTGTGACAAGCCTTGACAACCTGTCAGCTTGACAGCTCGAGAGCTTGACAGGTAGACAAGTGAGTGACACTCTGGCATGTGGTGCATTGTTGTCACTTGTGAAGTCAGTCAGTCGGTCAGTCGGTTAGTCAGTCGGTGGGTGGGTCAGTGAGGCGTGTGACAAGCCTTGACAACCTGTCAGCTTGACAGCTCGAGAGCTTGACAGGTAGACAAGTGAGTGAGACTCTGGCATGTGGTGCATTGTTGTCACTTGTGAAGTCAGTCAGTCGGTCAGTCGGTTAGTCAGTCGGTGGGTGGGTCAGTGAGGCGTGTGACAAGCCTTGACAACCTGTCAGCTTGACAGCTCGAGAGCTTGACAGGTAGACAAGTGAGTGACACTCTGGCATGTGGTGCATTGTTGTCACTTGTGAAGTCAGTCAGTCGGTCAGTCGGTCAGTCGGTGGGTGGGTCAGTGAGGCGTGTGACAAGCCTTGACAACCTGTCAGCTTGACAGCTCGAGAGCTTGACAGGTAGACAAGTGAGTGACACTCTGGCATGTGGTGCATTGTTGTCACTTGTGAAGTCAGTCAGTCGGTCAGTCGGTCAGTCGGTGGGTGGGTCAGTGAGGCGTGTGACAAGCCTTGACAACCTGTCAGCTTGACAGCTCGAGAGCTTGACAGGTAGACAAGTGAGTGACACTCTGGCATGTGGTGCATTGTTGTCACTTGTGAAGTCAGTCAGTCGGTCAGTCGGTTAGTCAGTCGGTGGGTGGGTCAGTGAGGCGTGTGACAAGCCTTGACAACCTGTCAGCTTGACAGCTCGAGAGCTTGACAGGTAGACAAGTGAGTGACACTCTGGCATGTGGTGCATTGTTGTCACTTGTGAAGTCAGTCAGTCGGTCAGTCGGTTAGTCAGTCGGTGGGTGGGTCAGTGAGGCGTGTGACAAGCCTTGACAACCTGTCAGCTTGACTCGAGAGCTTGACAGGTAGACAAGTGAGTGACACTCTGGCATGTGGTGCATTGTTGTCACTTGTGAAGTCAGTCAGTCGGTTAGTCAGTCGGTGGGTGGGTCAGTGAGGCGTGTGACAAGCCTTGACAACCTGTCAGCTTGACAGCTCGAGAGCTTGACAGGTAGACAAGTGAGTGACACTCTGGCATGTGGTGCATTGTTGTCACTTGTGAAGTCAGTCAGTCGGTCAGTCGGTTAGTCAGTCGGTGGGTGGGTCAGTGAGGCGTGTGACAAGCCTTGACAACCTGTCAGCTTGACAGCTCGAGAGCTTGACAGGTAGACAAGTGAGTGACACTCTGGCATGTGGTGCATTGTTGTCACTTGTGAAGTCAGTCAGTCGGTCAGTCGGTTAGTCAGTCGGTGGGTGGGTCAGTGAGGCGTGTGACAAGCCTTGACAACCTGTCAGCTTGACAGGTAGACAAGTGAGTGACACTCTGGCATGTGGTGCATTGTTGTCACTTGTGAAGTCAGTCAGTCGGTCAGTCGGTCAGTCGGTCAGTCGGTGGGTGGGTCAGTGAGGCGTGTGACAAGCCTTGACAACCTGTCAGCTTGACAGCTCGAGAGCTTGACAGGTAGACAAGTGAGTGACACTCTGGCATGTGGTGCATTGTTGTCACTTGTGAAGTCAGTCAGTCGGTTAGTCAGTCGGTGGGTGGGTCAGTGAGGCGTGTGACAAGCCTTGACAACCTGTCAGCTTGACAGCTCGAGAGCTTGACAGGTAGACAAGTGAGTGACACTCTGGCATGTGGTGCATTGTTGTCACTTGTGAAGTCAGTCAGTCGGTCAGTCGGTCAGTCGGTGGGTGGGTCAGTGAGGCGTGTGACAAGCCTTGACAACCTGTCAGCTTGACAGCTCGAGAGCTTGACAGGTAGAGAAGTGAGTGACACTCTGGCATGTGGTGCATTGTTGTCACTTGTGAAGTCAGTCGGTCAGTCGGTCAGTCGGTGGGTGGGTCAGTGAGGCGTGTGACAAGCCTTGACAACCTGTCAGCTTGACAGCCTGAGAGCTTGACAGGTAGACAAGTGAGTGACACTCTGGCATGTGGTGCATTGTTGTCACTTGTGAAGTCAGTCAGTCGGTCAGTCGGTCAGTCGGTGGGTGGGTCAGTGAGGCGTGTGACAAGCCTTGACAACCTGTCAGCTTGACAGCTCGAGAGCTTGACAGGTAGACAAGTGAGTGACACTCTGGCATGTGGTGCATTGTTGTCACTTGTGAAGTCAGTCAGTCGGTTAGTCAGTCGGTGGGTGGGTCAGTGAGGCGTGTGACAAGCCTTGACAACCTGTCAGCTTGACAGCTCGAGAGCTTGACAGGTAGACAAGTGAGTGACACTCTGGCATGTGGTGCATTGTTGTCACTTGTGAAGTCAGTCAGTCGGTCAGTCGGTTAGTCAGTCGGTGGGTGGGTCAGTGAGGCGTGTGACAAGCCTTGACAACCTGTCAGCTTGACAGCTCGAGAGCTTGACAGGTAGACAAGTGAGTGACACTCTGGCATGTGGTGCATTGTTGTCACTTGTGAAGTCAGTCAGTCGGTCAGTCGGTTAGTCAGTCGGTGGGTGGGTCAGTGAGGCGTGTGACAAGCCTTGACAACCTGTCAGCTTGACAGCTCGAGAGCTTGACAGGTAGACAAGTGAGTGACACTCTGGCATGTGGTGCATTGTTGTCACTTGTGAAGTCAGTCAGTCGGTCAGTCGGTTAGTCAGTCGGTGGGTGGGTCAGTGAGGCGTGTGACAAGCCTTGACAACCTGTCAGCTTGACAGCTCGAGAGCTTGACAGGTAGACAAGTGAGTGACACTCTGGCATGTGGTGCATTGTTGTCACTTGTGAAGTCAGTCAGTCGGTCAGTCGGTCAGTCGGTGGGTGGGTCAGTGAGGCGTGTGACAAGCCTTGACAACCTGTCAGCTTGACAGCCTGAGAGCTTGACAGGTAGACAAGTGAGTGACACTCTGGCATGTGGTGCATTGTTGTCACTTGTGAAGTCAGTCAGTCGGTTAGTCAGTCGGTGGGTGGGTCAGTGAGGCGTGTGACAAGCCTTGACAACCTGTCAGCTTGACAGCTGAGAGCTTGACAGGTAGACAAGTGAGTGACACTCTGGCATGTGGTGCATTGTTGTCACTTGTGAAGTCAGTCAGTCGGTCAGTCGGTTAGTCAGTCGGTGGGTGGGTCAGTGAGGCGTGTGACAAGCCTTGACAACCTGTCAGCTTGACAGCTCGAGAGCTTGACAGGTAGACAAGTGAGTGACACTCTGGCATGTGGTGCATTGTTGTCACTTGTGAAGTCAGTCAGTCGGTCAGTCAGGTTAGTCAGTCGGTGGGTGGGTCAGTGAGGCGTGTGACAAGCCTTGACAACCTGTCAGCTTGACAGCTCGAGAGCTTGACAGGTAGACAAGTGAGTGACACTCTGGCATGTGGTGCATTGTTGTCACTTGTGAAGTCAGTCAGTCGGTCAGTCGGTTAGTCAGTCGGTGGGTGGGTCAGTGAGGCGTGTGACAAGCCTTGACAACCTGTCAGCTTGACAGCTCGAGAGCTTGACAGGTAGACAAGTGAGTGACACTCTGGCATGTGGTGCATTGTTGTCACTTGTGAAGTCAGTCAGTCGGTTAGTCAGTCGGTGGGTGGGTCAGTGAGGCGTGTGACAAGCCTTGACAACCTGTCAGCTTGACAGCTCGAGAGCTTGACAGGTAGACAAGTGAGTGACACTCTGGCATGTGGTGCATTGTTGTCACTTGTGAAGTCAGTCAGTCGGTCAGTCGGTTAGTCAGTCGGTGGGTGGGTCAGTGAGGCGTGTGACAAGCCTTGACAACCTGTCAGCTTGACAGCTCGAGAGCTTGACAGGTAGACAAGTGAGTGACACTCTGGCATGTGGTGCATTGTTGTCACTTGTGAAGTCAGTCAGTCGGTCAGTCGGTTAGTCAGTCGGTGGGTGGGTCAGTGAGGCGTGTGACAAGCCTTGACAACCTGTCAGCTTGACAGCTCGAGAGCTTGACAGGTAGACAAGTGAGTGACACTCTGGCATGTGGTGCATTGTTGTCACTTGTGAAGTCAGTCAGTCGGTCAGTCGGTTAGTCAGTCGGTGGGTGGGTCAGTGAGGCGTGTGACAAGCCTTGACAACCTGTCAGCTTGACAGCTCGAGAGCTTGACAGGTAGACAAGTGAGTGACACTCTGGCATGTGGTGCATTGTTGTCACTTGTGAAGTCAGTCAGTCGGTCAGTCGGTTAGTCAGTCGGTGGGTGGGTCAGTGAGGCGTGTGACAAGCCTTGACAACCTGTCAGCTTGACAGCTCGAGAGCTTGACAGGTAGACAAGTGAGTGACACTCTGGCATGTGGTGCATTGTTGTCACTTGTGAAGTCAGTCAGTCGGAGTCAGTTAGTCAGTCGGTGGGTGGGTCAGTGAGGCGTGTGACAAGCCTTGACAACCTGTCAGCTTGACAGCTCGAGAGCTTGACAGGTAGACAAGTGAGTGACACTCTGGCATGTGGTGCATTGTTGTCACTTGTGAAGTCAGTCAGTCGGTCAGTCGGTCAGTCGGTGGGTGGGTCAGTGAGGCGTGTGACAAGCCTTGACAACCTGTCAGCTTGACAGCTCGAGAGCTTGACAGGTAGACAAGTGAGTGACACTCTGGCATGTGGTGCATTGTTGTCACTTGTGAAGTCAGTCAGTCGGTCAGTCGGTTAGTCAGTCGGTGGGTGGGTCAGTGAGGCGTGTGACAAGCCTTGACAACCTGTCAGCTTGACAGCTCGAGAGCTTGACAGGTAGACAAGTGAGTGACACTCTGGCATGTGGTGCATTGTTGTCACTTGTGAAGTCAGTCAGTCGGTCAGTCGGTTAGTCAGTCGGTGGGTGGGTCAGTGAGGCGTGTGACAAGCCTTGACAACCTGTCAGCTTGACAGCTCGAGAGCTTGACAGGTAGACAAGTGAGTGACACTCTGGCATGTGGTGCATTGTTGTCACTTGTGAAGTCAGTCAGTCGGTCAGTCGGTTAGTCAGTCGGTGGGTGGGTCAGTGAGGCGTGTGACAAGCCTTGACAACCTGTCAGCTTGACAGCTCGAGAGCTTGACAGGTAGACAAGTGAGTGACACTCTGGCATGTGGTGCATTGTTGTCACTTGTGAAGTCAGTCAGTCGGTCAGTCGGTCAGTCGGTGGGTGGGTCAGTGAGGCGTGTGACAAGCCTTGACAACCTGTCAGCTTGACAGCTGAGAGCTTGACAGGTAGACAAGTGAGTGACACTCTGGCATGTGGTGCATTGTTGTCACTTGTGAAGTCAGTCAGTCGGTCAGTCGGTTAGTCAGTCGGTGGGTGGGTCAGTGAGGCGTGTGACAAGCCTTGACAACCTGTCAGCTTGACAGCTCGAGAGCTTGACAGGTAGACAAGTGAGTGACACTCTGGCATGTGGTGCATTGTTGTCACTTGTGAAGTCAGTCAGTCGGTCAGTCGGTTAGTCAGTCGGTGGGTGGGTCAGTGAGGCGTGTGACAAGCCTTGACAACCTGTCAGCTTGACAGCTCGAGAGCTTGACAGGTAGACAAGTGAGTGACACTCTGGCATGTGGTGCATTGTTGTCACTTGTGAAGTCAGTCAGTCGGTCAGTCGGTTAGTCAGTCGGTGGGTGGGTCAGTGAGGCGTGTGACAAGCCTTGACAACCTGTCAGCTTGACAGCTCGAGAGCTTGACAGGTAGACAAGTGAGTGACACTCTGGCATGTGGTGCATTGTTGTCACTTGTGAAGTCAGTCAGTCGGTCAGTCGGTCAGTCGGTGGGTGGGTCAGTGAGGCGTGTGACAAGCCTTGACAACCTGTCAGCTTGACAGCTCGAGAGCTTGACAGGTAGACAAGTGAGTGACACTCTGGCATGTGGTGCATTGTTGTCACTTGTGAAGTCAGTCAGTCGGTCAGTCGGTCAGTCGGTGGGTGGGTCAGTGAGGCGTGTGACAAGCCTTGACAACCTGTCAGCTTGACAGCTCGAGAGCTTGACAGGTAGACAAGTGAGTGACACTCTGGCATGTGGTGCATTGTTGTCACTTGTGAAGTCAGTCAGTCGGTCAGTCGGTCAGTCGGTGGGTGGGTCAGTGAGGCGTGTGACAAGCCTTGACAACCTGTCAGCTTGACAGCTCGAGAGCTTGACAGGTAGACAAGTGAGTGACACTCTGGCATGTGGTGCATTGTTGTCACTTGTGAAGTCAGTCAGTCGGTTAGTCAGTCGGTGGGTGGGTCAGTGAGGCGTGTGACAAGCCTTGACAACCTGTCAGCTTGACAGCTCGAGAGCTTGACAGGTAGACAAGTGAGTGACACTCTGGCATGTGGTGCATTGTTGTCACTTGTGAAGTCAGTCAGTCGGTCAGTCGGTCAGTCGGTGGGTGGGTCAGTGAGGCGTGTGACAAGCCTTGACAACCTGTCAGCTTGACAGCTCGAGAGCTTGACAGGTAGACAAGTGAGTGACACTCTGGCATGTGGTGCATTGTTGTCACTTGTGAAGTCAGTCAGTCGGTTAGTCAGTCGGTCAGTCGGTGGGTGGGTCAGTGAGGCGTGTGACAAGCCTTGACAACCTGTCAGCTTGACAGCTCGAGAGCTTGACAGGTAGACAAGTGAGTGACACTCTGGCATGTGGTGCATTGTTGTCACTTGTGAAGTCAGTCAGTCGGTCAGTCGGTTAGTCAGTCGGTGGGTGGGTCAGTGAGGCGTGTGACAAGCCTTGACAACCTGTCAGCTTGACAGCTGAGAGCTTGACAGGTAGACAAGTGAGTGACACTCTGGCATGTGGTGCATTGTTGTCACTTGTGAAGTCAGTCAGTCGGTCAGTCGGTCAGTCGGTGGGTGGGTCAGTGAGGCGTGTGACAAGCCTTGACAACCTGTCAGCTTGACAGCTCGAGAGCTTGACAGGTAGACAAGTGAGTGACACTCTGGCATGTGGTGCATTGTTGTCACTTGTGAAGTCAGTCAGTCGGTCAGTCGGTCAGTCGGTGGGTGGGTCAGTGAGGCGTGTGACAAGCCTTGACAACCTGTCAGCTTGACAGCTCGAGAGCTTGACAGGTAGACAAGTGAGTGACACTCTGGCATGTGGTGCATTGTTGTCACTTGTGAAGTCAGTCAGTCGGTCAGTCGGTTAGTCAGTCGGTGGGTGGGTCAGTGAGGCGTGTGACAAGCCTTGACAACCTGTCAGCTTGACAGCTCGAGAGCTTGACAGGTAGACAAGTGAGTGACACTCTGGCATGTGGTGCATTGTTGTCACTTGTGAAGTCAGTCAGTCGGTCAGTCGGTTAGTCAGTCGGTGGGTGGGTCAGTGAGGCGTGTGACAAGCCTTGACAACCTGTCAGCTTGACAGCTCGAGAGCTTGACAGGTAGACAAGTGAGTGACACTCTGGCATGTGGTGCATTGTTGTCACTTGTGAAGTCAGTCAGTCGGTTAGTCAGTCGGTGGGTGGGTCAGTGAGGCGTGTGACAAGCCTTGACAACCTGTCAGCTTGACAGCTCGAGAGCTTGACAGGTAGACAAGTGAGTGACACTCTGGCATGTGGTGCATTGTTGTCACTTGTGAAGTCAGTCAGTCGGTCAGTCGGTCAGTCGGTGGGTGGGTCAGTGAGGCGTGTGACAAGCCTTGACAACCTGTCAGCTTGACAGCTCGAGAGCTTGACAGGTAGACAAGTGAGTGACACTCTGGCATGTGGTGCATTGTTGTCACTTGTGAAGTCAGTCAGTCGGTCAGTCGGTTAGTCAGTCGGTGGGTGGGTCAGTGAGGCGTGTGACAAGCCTTGACAACCTGTCAGCTTGACAGCTGAGAGCTTGACAGGTAGACAAGTGAGTGACACTCTGGCATGTGGTGCATTGTTGTCACTTGTGAAGTCAGTCAGTCGGTCAGTCGGTTAGTCAGTCGGTGGGTGGGTCAGTGAGGCGTGTGACAAGCCTTGACAACCTGTCAGCTTGACAGCTCGAGAGCTTGACAGGTAGACAAGTGAGTGACACTCTGGCATGTGGTGCATTGTTGTCACTTGTGAAGTCAGTCAGTCGGTCAGTCGGTTAGTCAGTCGGTGGGTGGGTCAGTGAGGCGTGTGACAAGCCTTGACAACCTGTCAGCTTGACAGCTCGAGAGCTTGACAGGTAGACAAGTGAGTGACACTCTGGCATGTGGTGCATTGTTGTCACTTGTGAAGTCAGTCAGTCGGTCAGTCGGTTAGTCAGTCGGTGGGTGGGTCAGTGAGGCGTGTGACAAGCCTTGACAACCTGTCAGCTTGACAGCTCGAGAGCTTGACAGGTAGACAAGTGAGTGACACTCTGGCATGTGGTGCATTGTTGTCACTTGTGAAGTCAGTCAGTCGGTCAGTCGGTTAGTCAGTCGGTGGGTGGGTCAGTGAGGCGTGTGACAAGCCTTGACAACCTGTCAGCTTGACAGCTCGAGAGCTTGACAGGTAGACAAGTGAGTGACACTCTGGCATGTGGTGCATTGTTGTCACTTGTGAAGTCAGTCAGTCGGTCAGTCGGTTAGTCAGTCGGTGGGTGGGTCAGTGAGGCGTGTGACAAGCCTTGACAACCTGTCAGCTTGACAGCTCGAGAGCTTGACAGGTAGACAAGTGAGTGACACTCTGGCATGTGGTGCATTGTTGTCACTTGTGAAGTCAGTCAGTCGGTTAGTCAGTCGGTGGGTGGGTCAGTGAGGCGTGTGACAAGCCTTGACAACCTGTCAGCTTGACAGCTCGAGAGCTTGACAGGTAGACAAGTGAGTGACACTCTGGCATGTGGTGCATTGTTGTCACTTGTGAAGTCAGTCAGTCGGTCAGTCGGTTAGTCAGTCGGTGGGTGGGTCAGTGAGGCGTGTGACAAGCCTTGACAACCTGTCAGCTTGACAGCTCGAGAGCTTGACAGGTAGACAAGTGAGTGACACTCTGGCATGTGGTGCATTGTTGTCACTTGTGAAGTCAGTCAGTCGGTCAGTCGGTTAGTCAGTCGGTGGGTGGGTCAGTGAGGCGTGTGACAAGCCTTGACAACCTGTCAGCTTGACAGCTCGAGAGCTTGACAGGTAGACAAGTGAGTGACACTCTGGCATGTGGTGCATTGTTGTCACTTGTGAAGTCAGTCAGTCGGTCAGTCGGTTAGTCAGTCGGTGGGTGGGTCAGTGAGGCGTGTGACAAGCCTTGACAACCTGTCAGCTTGACAGCTTGAGAGCTTGACAGGTAGACAAGTGAGTGACACTCTGGCATGTGGTGCATTGTTGTCACTTGTGAAGTCAGTCAGTCGGTCAGTCGGTTAGTCAGTCGGTGGGTGGGTCAGTGAGGCGTGTGACAAGCCTTGACAACCTGTCAGCTTGACAGCTGAGAGCTTGACAGGTAGACAAGTGAGTGACACTCTGGCATGTGGTGCATTGTTGTCACTTGTGAAGTCAGTCAGTCGGTCAGTCGGTTAGTCAGTCGGTGGGTGGGTCAGTGAGGCGTGTGACAAGCCTTGACAACCTGTCAGCTTGAGAGCTTGACAGGTAGACAAGTGAGTGACACTCTGGCATGTGGTGCATTGTTGTCACTTGTGAAGTCAGTCAGTCGGTCAGTCGGTTAGTCAGTCGGTGGGTGGGTCAGTGAGGCGTGTGACAAGCCTTGACAACCTGTCAGCTTGACAGCTCGAGAGCTTGACAGGTAGACAAGTGAGTGACACTCTGGCATGTGGTGCATTGTTGTCACTTGTGAAGTCAGTCAGTCGGTCAGTCGGTCAGTCGGTGGGTGGGTCAGTGAGGCGTGTGACAAGCCTTGACAACCTGTCAGCTTGACAGCTCGAGAGCTTGACAGGTAGACAAGTGAGTGACACTCTGGCATGTGGTGCATTGTTGTCACTTGTGAAGTCAGTCAGTCGGTCAGTCGGTTAGTCAGTCGGTGGGTGGGTCAGTGAGGCGTGTGACAAGCCTTGACAACCTGTCAGCTTGACAGCTCGAGAGCTTGACAGGTAGACAAGTGAGTGACACTCTGGCATGTGGTGCATTGTTGTCACTTGTGAAGTCAGTCAGTCGGTCAGTCGGTCAGTCGGTGGGTGGGTCAGTGAGGCGTGTGACAAGCCTTGACAACCTGTCAGCTTGACAGCTCGAGAGCTTGACAGGTAGACAAGTGAGTGACACTCTGGCATGTGGTGCATTGTTGTCACTTGTGAAGTCAGTCAGTCGGTCAGTCGGTCAGTCGGTGGGTGGGTCAGTGAGGCGTGTGACAAGCCTTGACAACCTGTCAGCTTGACAGCTCGAGAGCTTGACAGGTAGACAAGTGAGTGACACTCTGGCATGTGGTGCATTGTTGTCACTTGTGAAGTCAGTCAGTCGGTCAGTCGGTCAGTCGGTGGGTGGGTCAGTGAGGCGTGTGACAAGCCTTGACAACCTGTCAGCTTGACAGCTCGAGAGCTTGACAGGTAGACAAGTGAGTGACACTCTGGCATGTGGTGCATTGTTGTCACTTGTGAAGTCAGTCAGTCGGTCAGTCGGTTAGTCAGTCGGTGGGTGGGTCAGTGAGGCGTGTGACAAGCCTTGACAACCTGTCAGCTTGACAGCTCGAGAGCTTGACAGGTAGACAAGTGAGTGACACTCTGGCATGTGGTGCATTGTTGTCACTTGTGAAGTCAGTCAGTCGGTCAGTCGGTTAGTCAGTCGGTGGGTGGGTCAGTGAGGCGTGTGACAAGCCTTGACAACCTGTCAGCTTGACAGCTGAGAGCTTGACAGGTAGACAAGTGAGTGACACTCTGGCATGTGGTGCATTGTTGTCACTTGTGAAGTCAGTCAGTCGGTCAGTCGGTTAGTCAGTCGGTGGGTGGGTCAGTGAGGCGTGTGACAAGCCTTGACAACCTGTCAGCTTGACAGCTGAGAGCTTGACAGGTAGACAAGTGAGTGACACTCTGGCATGTGGTGCATTGTTGTCACTTGTGAAGTCAGTCAGTCGGTCAGTCGGTCAGTCGGTGGGTGGGTCAGTGAGGCGTGTGACAAGCCTTGACAACCTGTCAGCTTGACAGCTCGAGAGCTTGACAGGTAGACAAGTGAGTGACACTCTGGCATGTGGTGCATTGTTGTCACTTGTGAAGTCAGTCAGTCGGTCAGTCGGTCAGTCGGTGGGTGGGTCAGTGAGGCGTGTGACAAGCCTTGACAACCTGTCAGCTTGACAGCTCGAGAGCTTGACAGGTAGACAAGTGAGTGACACTCTGGCATGTGGTGCATTGTTGTCACTTGTGAAGTCAGTCAGTCGGTCAGTCGGTTAGTCAGTCGGTGGGTGGGTCAGTGAGGCGTGTGACAAGCCTTGACAACCTGTCAGCTTGACAGCTCGAGAGCTTGACAGGTAGACAAGTGAGTGACACTCTGGCATGTGGTGCATTGTTGTCACTTGTGAAGTCAGTCAGTCGGTCAGTCGGTTAGTCAGTCGGTGGGTGGGTCAGTGAGGCGTGTGACAAGCCTTGACAACCTGTCAGCTTGACAGCTCGAGAGCTTGACAGGTAGACAAGTGAGTGACACTCTGGCATGTGGTGCATTGTTGTCACTTGTGAAGTCAGTCAGTCGGTCAGTCGGTAGTCGGTGGGTGGGTCAGTGAGGCGTGTGACAAGCCTTGACAACCTGTCAGCTTGACAGCTCGAGAGCTTGACAGGTAGACAAGTGAGTGACACTCTGGCATGTGGTGCATTGTTGTCACTTGTGAAGTCAGTCAGTCGGTCAGTCGGTTAGTCAGTCGGTGGGTGGGTCAGTGAGGCGTGTGACAAGCCTTGACAACCTGTCAGCTTGACAGCTCGAGAGCTTGACAGGTAGACAAGTGAGTGACACTCTGGCATGTGGTGCATTGTTGTCACTTGTGAAGTCAGTCAGTCGGTCAGTCGGTAGTCAGTCGGTGGGTGGGTCAGTGAGGCGTGTGACAAGCCTTGACAACCTGTCAGCTTGACAGCTCGAGAGCTTGACAGGTAGACAAGTGAGTGACACTCTGGCATGTGGTGCATTGTTGTCACTTGTGAAGTCAGTCAGTCGGTCAGTCGGTTAGTCAGTCGGTGGGTGGGTCAGTGAGGCGTGTGACAAGCCTTGACAACCTGTCAGCTTGACAGCTCGAGAGCTTGACAGGTAGACAAGTGAGTGACACTCTGGCATGTGGTGCATTGTTGTCACTTGTGAAGTCAGTCAGTCGGTCAGTCGGTTAGTCAGTCGGTGGGTGGGTCAGTGAGGCGTGTGACAAGCCTTGACAACCTGTCAGCTTGACAGCTGAGAGCTTGACAGGTAGACAAGTGAGTGACACTCTGGCATGTGGTGCATTGTTGTCACTTGTGAAGTCAGTCAGTCGGTCAGTCGGTTAGTCAGTCGGTGGGTGGGTCAGTGAGGCGTGTGACAAGCCTTGACAACCTGTCAGCTTGACAGCCTGAGAGCTTGACAGGTAGACAAGTGAGTGACACTCTGGCATGTGGTGCATTGTTGTCACTTGTGAAGTCAGTCAGTCGGTCAGTCGGTGGGTGGGTCAGTGAGGCGTGTGACAAGCCTTGACAACCTGTCAGCTTGACAGCTCGAGAGCTTGACAGGTAGACAAGTGAGTGACACTCTGGCATGTGGTGCATTGTTGTCACTTGTGAAGTCAGTCAGTCGGTCAGTCGGTCAGTCGGTGGGTGGGTCAGTGAGGCGTGTGACAAGCCTTGACAACCTGTCAGCTTGACAGCTTGAGAGCTTGACAGGTAGACAAGTGAGTGACACTCTGGCATGTGGTGCATTGTTGTCACTTGTGAAGTCAGTCAGTCGGTCAGTCGGTTAGTCAGTCGGTGGGTGGGTCAGTGAGGCGTGTGACAAGCCTTGACAACCTGTCAGCTTGACAGCTCGAGAGCTTGACAGGTAGACAAGTGAGTGACACTCTGGCATGTGGTGCATTGTTGTCACTTGTGAAGTCAGTCAGTCGGTCAGTCGGTTAGTCAGTCGGTGGGTGGGTCAGTGAGGCGTGTGACAAGCCTTGACAACCTGTCAGCTTGACAGCTCGAGAGCTTGACAGGTAGACAAGTGAGTGACACTCTGGCATGTGGTGCATTGTTGTCACTTGTGAAGTCAGTCATTCGGTCAGTCGGTCAGTCGGTGGGTGGGTCAGTGAGGCGTGTGACAAGCCTTGACAACCTGTCAGCTTGAGAGCTTGACAGGTAGACAAGTGAGTGACACTCTGGCATGTGGTGCATTGTTGTCACTTGTGAAGTCAGTCAGTCGGTCAGTCGGTTAGTCAGTCGGTGGGTGGGTCAGTGAGGCGTGTGACAAGCCTTGACAACCTGTCAGCTTGACAGCTCGAGAGCTTGACAGGTAGACAAGTGAGTGACACTCTGGCATGTGGTGCATTGTTGTCACTTGTGAAGTCAGTCAGTCGGTCAGTCGGTCAGTCGGTGGGTGGGTCAGTGAGGCGTGTGACAAGCCTTGACAACCTGTCAGCTTGACAGCTGAGAGCTTGACAGGTAGACAAGTGAGTGACACTCTGGCATGTGGTGCATTGTTGTCACTTGTGAAGTCAGTCAGTCGGTCAGTCGGTTAGTCAGTCGGTGGGTGGGTCAGTGAGGCGTGTGACAAGCCTTGACAACCTGTCAGCTTGACAGCTTGAGAGCTTGACAGGTAGACAAGTGAGTGACACTCTGGCATGTGGTGCATTGTTGTCACTTGTGAAGTCAGTCAGTCGGTTAGTCAGTCGGTGGGTGGGTCAGTGAGGCGTGTGACAAGCCTTGACAACCTGTCAGCTTGACAGCTCGAGAGCTTGACAGGTAGACAAGTGAGTGACACTCTGGCATGTGGTGCATTGTTGTCACTTGTGAAGTCAGTCAGTCGGTCAGTCGGTCAGTCGGTGGGTGGGTCAGTGAGGCGTGTGACAAGCCTTGACAACCTGTCAGCTTGACAGCTCGAGAGCTTGACAGGTAGACAAGTGAGTGACACTCTGGCATGTGGTGCATTGTTGTCACTTGTGAAGTCAGTCAGTCGGTCAGTCGGTTAGTCAGTCGGTGGGTGGGTCAGTGAGGCGTGTGACAAGCCTTGACAACCTGTCAGCTTGACAGCCTGAGAGCTTGACAGGTAGACAAGTGAGTGAGACTCTGGCATGTGGTGCATTGTTGTCACTTGTGAAGTCAGTCAGTCGGTCAGTCGGTTAGTCAGTCGGTGGGTGGGTCAGTGAGGCGTGTGACAAGCCTTGACAACCTGTCAGCTTGACAGCCTGAGAGCTTGACAGGTAGACAAGTGAGTGACACTCTGGCATGTGGTGCATTGTTGTCACTTGTGAAGTCAGTCAGTCGGTCAGTCGGTTAGTCAGTCGGTGGGTGGGTCAGTGAGGCGTGTGACAAGCCTTGACAACCTGTCAGCTTGACAGCTCGAGAGCTTGACAGGTAGACAAGTGAGTGACACTCTGGCATGTGGTGCATTGTTGTCACTTGTGAAGTCAGTCAGTCGGTCAGTCGGTCAGTCGGTGGGTGGGTCAGTGAGGCGTGTGACAAGCCTTGACAACCTGTCAGCTTGACAGCTGAGAGCTTGACAGGTAGACAAGTGAGTGACACTCTGGCATGTGGTGCATTGTTGTCACTTGTGAAGTCAGTCAGTCGGTCAGTCGGTTAGTCAGTCGGTGGGTGGGTCAGTGAGGCGTGTGACAAGCCTTGACAACCTGTCAGCTTGACAGCTGAGAGCTTGACAGGTAGACAAGTGAGTGACACTCTGGCATGTGGTGCATTGTTGTCACTTGTGAAGTCAGTCGGGTCAGTCGGGGGGTGGGTCAGTGAGGCGTGTGACAAGCCTTGACAACCTGTCAGCTTGACAGCTGAGAGCTTGACAGGTAGACAAGTGAGTGACACTCTGGCATGTGGTGCATTGTTGTCACTTGTGAAGTCAGTCAGTCGGTCAGTCGGTCAGTCGGTGGGTGGGTCAGTGAGGCGTGTGACAAGCCTTGACAACCTGTCAGCTTGACAGCTCGAGAGCTTGACAGGTAGACAAGTGAGTGACACTCTGGCATGTGGTGCATTGTTGTCACTTGTGAAGTCAGTCAGTCGGTCAGTCGGTCAGTCGGTGGGTGGGTCAGTGAGGCGTGTGACAAGCCTTGACAACCTGTCAGCTTGACAGCCTGAGAGCTTGACAGGTAGACAAGTGAGTGACACTCTGGCATGTGGTGCATTGTTGTCACTTGTGAAGTCAGTCAGTCGGTCAGTCGGTTAGTCAGTCGGTGGGTGGGTCAGTGAGGCGTGTGACAAGCCTTGACAACCTGTCAGCATGACAGCTCGAGAGCTTGACAGGTAGACAAGTGAGTGACACTCTGGCATGTGGTGCATTGTTGTCACTTGTGAAGTCAGTCAGTCGGTCAGTCGGTTAGTCAGTCGGTGGGTGGGTCAGTGAGGCGTGTGACAAGCCTTGACAACCTGTCAGCTTGACAGCTGAGAGCTTGACAGGTAGACAAGTGAGTGACACTCTGGCATGTGGTGCATTGTTGTCACTTGTGAAGTCAGTCAGTCGGTTAGTCAGTCGGTGGGTGGGTCAGTGAGGCGGTGTGACAAGCCTTGACAACCTGTCAGCTTGACAGCTCGAGAGCTTGACAGGTAGACAAGTGAGTGACACTCTGGCATGTGGTGCATTGTTGTCACTTGTGAAGTCAGTCAGTCGGTCAGTCGGTTAGTCAGTCGGTGGGTGGGTCAGTGAGGCGTGTGACAAGCCTTGACAACCTGTCAGCTTGACAGCTCGAGAGCTTGACAGGTAGACAAGTGAGTGACACTCTGGCATGTGGTGCATTGTTGTCACTTGTGAAGTCAGTCAGTCGGTCAGTCGGTTAGTCAGTCGGTGGGTGGGTCAGTGAGGCGTGTGACAAGCCTTGACAACCTGTCAGCTTGAGCTGAGAGCTTGACAGGTAGACAAGTGAGTGACACTCTGGCATGTGGTGCATTGTTGTCACTTGTGAAGTCAGTCGGTCAGTCGGGTCAGTCGGTGGGTGGGTCAGTGAGGCGTGTGACAAGCCTTGACAACCTGTCAGCTTGACAGCTCGAGAGCTTGACAGGTAGACAAGTGAGTGACACTCTGGCATGTGGTGCATTGTTGTCACTTGTGAAGTCAGTCAGTCGGTTAGTCAGTCGGTGGGTGGGTCAGTGAGGCGTGTGACAAGCCTTGACAACCTGTCAGCTTGACAGCTCGAGAGCTTGACAGGTAGACAAGTGAGTGACACTCTGGCATGTGGTGCATTGTTGTCACTTGTGAAGTCAGTCAGTCGGTCAGTCGGTTAGTCAGTCGGTGGGTGGGTCAGTGAGGTGTGTGACAAGCCTTGACAACCTGTCAGCTTGACAGCTGAGAGCTTGACAGGTAGACAAGTGAGTGACACTCTGGCATGTGGTGCATTGTTGTCACTTGTGAAGTCAGTCAGTCGGTCAGTCGGTTAGTCAGTCGGTGGGTGGGTCAGTGAGGCGTGTGACAAGCCTTGACAACCTGTCAGCTTGACAGCTCGAGAGCTTGACAGGTAGACAAGTGAGTGACACTCTGGCATGTGGTGCATTGTTGTCACTTGTGAAGTCAGTCAGTCGGTTAGTCAGTCGGTGGGTGGGTCAGTGAGGCGTGTGACAAGCCTTGACAACCTGTCAGCTTGACAGCTGAGAGCTTGACAGGTAGACAAGTGAGTGACACTCTGGCATGTGGTGCATTGTTGTCACTTGTGAAGTCAGTCAGTCGGTCAGTCGGTTAGTCAGTCGGTGGGTGGGTCAGTGAGGCGTGTGACAAGCCTTGACAACCTGTCAGCTTGACAGCTCGAGAGCTTGACAGGTAGACAAGTGAGTGACACTCTGGCATGTGGTGCATTGTTGTCACTTGTGAAGTCAGTCAGTCGGTCAGTCGGTTAGTCAGTCGGTGGGTGGGTCAGTGAGGCGTGTGACAAGCCTTGACAACCTGTCAGCTTGACAGCTGAGAGCTTGACAGGTAGACAAGTGAGTGAGACTCTGGCATGTGGTGCATTGTGTCACTTGTGAAGTCAGTCAGTCGGTCAGTCGGTTAGTCAGTCGGTGGGTGGGTCAGTGAGGCGTGTGACAAGCCTTGACAACCTGTCAGCTTGACAGCTCGAGAGCTTGACAGGTAGACAAGTGAGTGACACTCTGGCATGTGGTGCATTGTTGTCACTTGTGAAGTCAGTCAGTCGGTCAGTCGGTGGGTGGGTCAGTGAGGCGTGTGACAAGCCTTGACAACCTGTCAGCTTGACAGCTCGAGAGCTTGACAGGTAGACAAGTGAGTGACACTCTGGCATGTGGTGCATTGTTGTCACTTGTGAAGTCAGTCAGTCGGTCAGTCGGTTAGTCAGTCGGTGGGTGGGTCAGTGAGGCGTGTGACAAGCCTTGACAACCTGTCAGCTTGACAGCTCGAGAGCTTGACAGGTAGACAAGTGAGTGACACTCTGGCATGTGGTGCATTGTTGTCACTTGTGAAGTCAGTCAGTCGGTCAGTCGGTTAGTCAGTCGGTGGGTGGGTCAGTGAGGCGTGTGACAAGCCTTGACAACCTGTCAGCTTGAGAGCTTGAGAGCTTGACAGGTAGACAAGTGAGTGACTCTGGCATGTGGTGCATTGTTGTCACTTGTGAAGTCAGTCAGTCGGTCAGTCGGTTAGTCAGTCGGTGGGTGGGTCAGTGAGGCGTGTGACAAGCCTTGACAACCTGTCAGCTTGACAGCTGAGAGCTTGACAGGTAGACAAGTGAGTGACACTCTGGCATGTGGTGCATTGTTGTCACTTGTGAAGTCAGTCAGTCGGTCAGTCGGTTAGTCAGTCGGTGGGTGGGTCAGTGAGGCGTGTGACAAGCCTTGACAACCTGTCAGCTTGACAGCCTGAGAGCTTGACAGGTAGACAAGTGAGTGAGACTCTGGCATGTGGTGCATTGTTGTCACTTGTGAAGTCAGTCAGTCGGTCAGTCGGTCAGTCGGTGGGTGGGTCAGTGAGGCGTGTGACAAGCCTTGACAACCTGTCAGCTTGACAGCTGAGAGCTTGACAGGTAGACAAGTGAGTGACACTCTGGCATGTGGTGCATTGTTGTCACTTGTGAAGTCAGTCAGTCGGTCAGTCGGTCAGTCGGTGGGTGGGTCAGTGAGGCGTGTGACAAGCCTTGACAACCTGTCAGCTTGACAGCTCGAGAGCTTGACAGGTAGACAAGTGAGTGAGACTCTGGCATGTGGTGCATTGTTGTCACTTGTGAAGTCAGTCAGTCGGTCAGTCGGTTAGTCAGTCGGTGGGTGGGTCAGTGAGGCGTGTGACAAGCCTTGACAAACCTGTCAGCTTGACAGCTCGAGAGCTTGACAGGTAGACAAGTGAGTGAACTCTGGCATGTGGTGCATTGTTGTCACTTGTGAAGTCAGTCAGTCGGTTAGTCAGTCGGTGGGTGGGTCAGTGAGGCGTGTGACAAGCCTTGACAACCTGTCAGCTTGGAGCTCGAGAGCTTGACAGGTAGACAAGGAGAGTGACACTCTGGC
>MRSW03000403.1:0-46973 GCA_001923025.3 Taenia multiceps
GGTTAGTCGTCGGTGGGTGGGTCGTGAGGCGTGTGACAAGCCTTGACACCTGTCAGCTTGAGAGCTGAGAGCTTGACAGGTAGACAAGTGAGTGACACTCTGGCTGTGGTGCATTGTTGTCAACTTGTGAAGTCAGTCAGTCGGTCATAGTCGGTTAGTCAGTCGGTGGTGGGTCAGTGAGGCGTGTGACAAGCCTTGACAACCTGTCAGCTTCAGCTCGAGAGCTTGACAGGTAGACAAGTGAGTGACACTCTGGCATGTGGTGCATTGTTTCACTTGTGAAGTCAGTCAGTCGGTCAGTCGGTTAGTCAGTCGGTGGGTGGGTCAGTGAGGCGTGTGACAAGCCTTGACAACCTGTCAGCTTGACTCTGAGAGCTTGACAGGTAGACAAGTGAGTGACACTCTGGCATGTGGTGCATTGTTGTCACTTGTGAAGTCAGTCAGTCGGTCAGTCGGTTATCATCGGTGGGTGGGTCAGTGAGGCGTGTGACAAGCCTTGACAACCTGTCAGCTTGAGAGCTTGAGCTTGACAGGTAGACAGTGAGTGACACTCTGGCATGTGGTGCATTGTTGTCACTTGTGAAGTCAGTCAGTCGGAGTCAGTCGTAGTCAGTCGTGGGTGGGTCAGTGAGGCGTGTGACAAGCCTTGACAACCTGTCAGCTTGAGAGCTTGAGAGCTTGACAGGTAGACAAGTGAGTGACACTCTGGCATGTGGTGCATTGTTGTCACTTGTGAAGTCAGTCAGTCGGTCAGTCGGTCAGTCGGTGGGTGGGTCAGTGAGGCGTGTGACAAGCCTTGACAACCTGTCAGCTTGACGCTTGAGAGCTTGACAGGTAGACAAGTGAGTGACACTCTGGCATGTGGTGCATTGTTGTCACTTGTGAAGTCAGTCAGTCGGTTAGTCAGTCGGTGGGTGGGTCAGTGAGGCGTGTGACAAGCCTTGACAACCTGTCAGCTTGACAGCTTGAGAGCTTGACAGGTAGACAAGTGAGTGACACTCTGGCATGTGGTGCATTGTTGTCACTTGTGAAGTCAGTCAGTCGGTCAGTCGGTTAGTCAGTCGGTGGGTGGGTCAGTGAGGCGTGTGACAAGCCTTGACAACCTGTCAGCTTGAGAGCTTGAGAGCTTGACAGGTAGACAAGTGAGTGACACTCTGGCATGTGGTGCATTGTTGTCACTTGTGAAGTCAGTCAGTCGGTCAGTCGGTTAGTCAGTCGGTGGGTGGGTCAGTGAGGCGTGTGACAAGCCTTGACAACCTGTCAGCTTGAGAGCTTGAGAGCTTGACAGGTAGACAAGTGAGTGAGACTCTGGCATGTGGTGCATTGTTGTCACTTGTGAGTCAGTCAGTCGTCGTCAGTCGGTTAGTCAGTGGTGGGTGGGTCAGTGAGGCGTTGACAAGCCTTGACAACCTGTCAGCTTGAGAGCTTGAGCTTGACAGGTAGACAATGAGTGACACTCTGGCATGTGGTGCATTGTGTCACTTGTGAAGTCAGTCAGTCTCAGTCGGTTAGTCAGTCGGTGGGTGGGTCAGTGAGGCGTGTGACAAGCCTTGACAACCTGTCAGCTTGAGAGCTTGAGAGCTTGACAGGTAGACAAGTGAGTGACTCTGGCATGTGGTGCATTGTTGTCACTTGTGAAGTCAGTCAGTCGGTCAGTCGTCAGTCGGTGGGTGGGTCAGTGAGGCGTGTGACAAGCCTTGACAACCTGTCAGCTTGAAGCTTGAGAGCTTGACAGGTAGACAAGTGAGTGACACTCTGGCATGTGGTGCATTGTTGTCACTTTGAAGTCAGTCGTCAGTCGTCAGTCGGTGGGTGGGTCAGTGAGCGTGTGACAAGCCTTGACAACCTGTCTTGACAGCTTGAGAGCTTGACAGGTAGACAAGTGAGTGACACTCTGGCATGTGGTGCATTGTTGTCACTTGTGAAGTCAGTCAGTCGAGTCGGTTAGTCAGTCGGTGGGTGGGTCAGTGAGGCGTGTGACAAGCTTGACAACCTGTCAGCTTGACAGCTTGAGAGCTTGACAGGTAGACAAGTGAGTGACACTCTGGCATGTGGTGCATTGTTGTCACTTGTGAAGTCAGTCAGTCGGTTAGTCAGTCGGTGGTGGGTCAGTGAGGCGTGTGACAAGCCTTGACAACCTGTCAGCTTGACAGCTCGAGAGCTTGACAGGTAGACAAGTGAGTGACACTCTGGCATGTGGTGCATTGTTGTCACTTGTGAAGTCAGTCAGTCGGTTCGGTCAGTCGGTGGTGGGTCAGTGAGGCGTGTGACAAGCCTTGACAACCTGTCAGCTTGAGAGCTTGAGAGCTTGACAGGTAGACAAGTGAGTGACATCTGGCATGTGGTGCATTGTTGTCACTTGTGACAGTCAGCGGTCAGTCGGTTAGTCAGTCGGTGGGTGGGTCAGTGAGGCGTGTGACAAGCCTTGACAACCTGTCAGCTTGAGCTGAGAGCTTGACAGGTAGACAAGTGAGTGACACTCTGGCATGTGGTGCATTGTTGTCACTTGTGAAGTCAGTCAGTCGGTCATCGTCATCGGTCAGTCGTGGTGGGTCAGTGAGGCGTGTGACAAGCCTTGACAACCTGTCAGCTTGAGAGCTTGAGAGCTTGACAGGTAGACAAGTGAGTGACACTCTGGCATGTGGTGCATTGTTGTCACTTGTGAAGTCAGTCAGTCGGTCAGTCGGTTAGTCAGTCGGTGGGTGGGTCAGTGAGGCGTGTGACAAGCCTTGACAACCTGTCAGCTTGAGAGCTTGAGAGCTTGACAGGTAGACAAGTGAGTGACACTCTGGCATGTGGTGCATTGTTGTCACTTGTGAAGTCAGTCAGTCGGTCAGTCGGTCAGTCGGTGGGTGGGTCAGTGAGGCGTGTGACAAGCCTTGACAACCTGTCAGCTTGACAGCTTGAGAGCTTGACAGGTAGACAAGTGAGTGACACTCTGGCATGTGGTGCATTGTTGTCACTTGTGAAGTCAGTCAGTCGTCAGTCGGTTAGTCTCAGTCGGTGGGTGGGTCAGTGAGGCGTGTGACAAGCCTTGACAACCTGTCAGCTTGAGCTTGAGAGCTTGACAGGTAGACAAGTGAGTGACACTCTGGCATGTGGTGCATTGTTGTCACTTGTGAAGTCAGTCAGTCGGTCAGTCAGTCGGTGGGTGGGTCAGTGAGGCGTGTGACAAGCCTTGACAACCTGTCAGCTTGACAGCTCGAGAGCTTGACAGGTAGACAAGTGAGTGACACTCTGGCATGTGGTGCATTGTTGTCACTTGTGAAGTCAGTCAGTCGGTCAGTCGGTTAGTCAGTCGGTGGGTGGGTCAGTGAGGCGTCCGACAAGCCTTGACAACCTGTCAGCTTGAGAGCTTGAGAGCTTGACAGGTAGACAAGTGAGTGACACTCTGGCATGTGGTGCATTGTTGTCACTTGTGAAGTCAGTCAGTCGGTCAGTCGGTCAGTCGGTGGGTGGGTCAGTGAGGCGTGTGACAAGCCTTGACAACCTGTCAGCTTGACAGCTCGAGAGCTTGACATAGACAAGTGAGTGACACTCTGGCATGTGGTGCATTGTTGTCACTTGTGAAGTCAGTCAGCAGTCGGTCAGTCGTTAGTCGGTGGGTGGGTCAGTGAGGCGTGTGACAAGCCTTGACAACCTGTCAGCTTGACAGCTTGAGAGCTTGACAGGTAGACAAGTGAGTGACACTCTGGCATGTGGTGCATTGTTGTCACTTGTGAAGTCAGTCAGTCGGTTAGTCAGTCGGTGGTGGGTCAGTGAGGCGTGTGACAAGCCTTGACAACCTGTCAGCTTGACAGCTTGAGAGCTTGACAGGTAGACAAGTGAGTGACACTCTGGCATGTGGTGCATTGTTGTCACTTGTGAAGTCAGTCAGTCGTCAGTCGGTCAGTCGGTGGGTGGGTCAGTGAGGCGTGTGACAAGCCTTGACAACCTGTCAGCTTGACAGCTGAGAGCTTGACAGGTAGACAAGTGAGTGACACTCTGGCATGTGGTGCATTGTTGTCACTTGTGAAGTCAGTCAGTCGGTTAGTCAGTCGGTATCGGGTGGGGTCAGTGAGGCGTGTGACAAGCCTTGACAACCTGTCAGCTTGAGCTCGAGAGCTTGACAGGTAGTAACAAGTGAGTGACACTCTGGCATGTGGTGCATTGTTGTCACTTGTGAAGTCAGTCAGTCGGTCAGTGTCGGTCAGTCGGTGGGGGGTCAGTGAGGCGTGTGACAAGCCTTGACAACCTGTCAGCTTGACAGAGCTTGAGAGCTTGACAGGTAGACAAGTGAGTGACTCTGGCATGTGGTGCATTGTTGTCACTTGTGAAGTCAGTCAGTCGGTCAGTCGGTCAGTCGGTGGGTGGGTCAGTGAGGCGTGTGACAAGCCTTGACAACCTGTCAGCTTGACAGCTTGAGAGCTTGACAGGTAGACAAGTGAGTGACACTCTGGCATGTGGTGCATTGTTGTCACTTGTGAAGTCAGTCAGTCGGTTAGTCAGTCGGTGGGTGGGTCAGTGAGGCGTGTGACAAGCCTTGACAACCTGTCAGCTTGACAGCTTGAGAGCTTGACAGGTAGACAAGTGAGTGACACTCTGGCATGTGGTGCATTGTTGTCACTTGTGAAGTCAGTCAGTCGGTTCGTCGGTCAGTCGGTGGGTGGGTCAGTGAGGCGTGTGACAAGCCTTGACAACCTGTCAGCTTGAGAGCTTGAGAGCTTGACAGGTAGACAAGTGAGTGACACTCTGCATGTGGTGCATTGTTGTCACTTGTGAAGTCAGTCAGTCGGTTAGTCAGTCGGTGGGTGGGTCAGTGAGGCGTGTGACAAGCCTTGACAACCTGTCAGCTTGAGAGCTTGAGAGCTTGACAGGTAGACAAGTGAGTGACACTCTCTGGCATGTGGTGCATTGTTGTCACTTGTGAAGTCAGTCAGTCGGTCAGTCGGTTAGTCAGTCGTGGGTGGGTCTGAGGCGTGTGACAAGCCTTGACAACCTGTCAGCTTGAGCTTGAGAGCTTGACAGGTAGACAAGTGAGTGACACTCTGGCATGTGGTGCATTGTTGTCACTTGTGAAGTCAGTCAGTCGGTCAGTCGGTCAGTCGGTGGGTGGGTCAGTGAGGCGTGTGACAAGCCTTGACAACCTGTCAGCTTGAGAGCTTGAGAGCTTGACAGGTAGACAAGTGAGTGACACTCTGGCATGTGGTGCATTGTTGTCACTTGTGAAGTCAGTCAGTCGGTTAGTCGGTCAGTCGTGGGTGGGTCAGTGAGGCGTGTGACAAGCCTTGACAACCTGTCAGCTTGAGAGCTTGAGAGCTTGACAGGTAGACAAGTGAGTGACACTCTGGCATGTGGTGCATTGTTGTCACTTGTGAAGTCAGTCAGTCGGTTAGTCAGTCGGTGGGTGGGTCAGTGAGGCGTGTGACAAGCCTTGACAACCTGTCAGCTTGAGAGCTTGAGAGCTTGACAGTAGACAAGTGAGTGACACTCTGGCATGTGGCATTGTTGTCACTTGTGAAGTCAGTCAGTCGGTCAGTCGGTCAGTCGGTGGGTGGGTCAGTGAGGCGTGTGACAAGCCTTGACAACCTGTCAGCTTGACAGCTCGAGAGCTTGACAGGTAGACAAGTGAGTGACACTCTGGCATGTGGTGCATTGTTGTCACTTGTGAAGTCAGTCAGTCGGTTAGTCAGTCGGTGGGTGGGTCAGTGAGGCGTGTGACAAGCCTTGACAACCTGTCAGCTTGAGAGCTTGAGAGCTTGACAGGTAGACAAGTGAGTGACACTCTGGCATGTGGTGCATTGTTGTCACTTGTGAAGTCAGTCAGTCGGTTAGTCAGTCGGTGGGTGGGTCAGTGAGGCGTGTGACAAGCCTTGACAACCTGTCAGCTTGAGAGCTTGACAGGTAGACAAGTGAGTGAGACTCTGGCATGTGGTGCATTGTTGTCACTTGTGAAGTCAGTCAGTCGTTCACTCGGTTAGTCAGTCGGTGGGTGGGTCAGTGAGGCGTGTGACAAGCCTTGACAACCTGTCAGCTTGACAGCTCGAGAGCTTGACAGGTAGACAAGTGAGTGACACTCTGGCATGTGGTGCATTGTTGTCACTTGTGAAGTCAGTCAGTCGGTTAGTCAGTCGGTGGGTGGGTCAGTGAGGCGTGTGACAAGCCTTGACAACCTGTCAGCTTGACAGCTTGAGAGCTTGACAGGTAGACAAGTGAGTGACACTCTGGCATGTGGTGCATTGTTGTCACTTGTGAAGTCAGTCAGTCGGTTAGTCAGTCGGTCAGTCGGTGGGTGGGTCAGTGAGGCGTGTGACAAGCCTTGACAACCTGTCAGCTTGACAGCTCGAGAGCTTGACAGGTAGACAAGTGAGTGACACTCTGGCATGTGGTGCATTGTTGTCACTTGTGAAGTCAGTCAGTCGGTCAGTCGGTCAGTCGGTGGGTGGGTCAGTGAGGCGTGTGACAAGCCTTGACAACCTGTCAGCTTGAGAGCTTGACAGGTAGACAAGTGAGTGACTCTGGCATGTGGTGCATTGTTGTCACTTGTGAAGTCAGTCGGTCGTCAGTCGGTTCAGTCGGTGGGTGGGTCAGTGAGGCGTGTGACAAGCCTTGACAACCTGTCAGCTTGACAGCTTGAGAGCTTGACAGGTAGACAAGTGAGTGACACTCTGGCATGTGGTGCATTGTTGTCACTTGTGAAGTCAGTCAGTCGGTTAGTCAGTCGGTGGGTGGGTCAGTGAGGCGTGTGACAAGCCTTGACAACCTGTCAGCTTGAGAGCTTGAGAGCTTGACAGGTAGACAAGTGAGTGACACTCTGGCATGTGGTGCATTGTTGTCACTTGTGAAGTCAGTCAGTCGGTCAGTCGGTTAGTCGGTGGGTGGGTCAGTGAGGCGTGTGACAAGCCTTGACAACCTGTCAGCTTGACAGCTCGAGAGCTTGACAGGTAGACAAGTGAGTGACACTCTGGCATGTGGTGCATTGTTGTCACTTGTGAAGTCAGTCAGTCGGTCAGTCGGTCAGTCGGTGGTGGGTCAGTGAGGCGTGTGACAAGCCTTGACAACCTGTCAGCTTGAGCTTGAGAGCTTGACAGGTAGACAAGTGAGTGACACTCTGGCATGTGGTGCATTGTTGTCACTTGTGAAGTCAGTCAGTCGGTTATCAGTCGGTGTGGGTGGGTCAGTGAGGCGTGTGACAAGCCTTGACAACCTGTCAGCTTGACAGCTCGAGAGCTTGACAGGTAGACAAGTGAGTGACACTCTGGCATGTGGTGCATTGTTGTCACTTGTGAAGTCAGTCAGTCGGTCAGTCGGTTAGTCGGTGGGTGGGTCAGTGAGGCGTGTGACAAGCCTTGACAACCTGTCAGCTTGAGCTTGAGAGCTTGACAGGTAGACAAGTGAGTGACACTCTGGCATGTGGTGCATTGTTGTCACTTGTGAAGTCAGTCAGTCGGTTAGTCAGTCGGTGGGTGGGTCAGTGAGGCGTGTGACAAGCCTTGACAACCTGTCAGCTTGACTAGAGCTTGACAGGTAGACAAGTGAGTGACACTCTGGCATGTGGTGCATTGTTGTCACTTGTGAGTCAGTCAGTCGGTTAGTCAGTCGGTGGGTGGGTCAGTGAGGCGTGTGACAAGCCTTGACAACCTGTCAGCTTGAGCGCTTGACAGGTAAAAGTGAGTGACACTCTGGCATGTGGTGCATTGTTGTCACTTGTGAAGTCAGTCAGTCGGTCAGGTTAGTCAGTCGGTGGGTGGGTCAGTGAGGCGTGTGACAAGCCTTGACAACCTGTCAGCTTGAGCTCGAGAGCTTGACAGGTAGACAAGTGAGTGACACTCTGGCATGTGGTGCATTGTTGTCACTTGTGAAGTCAGTCAGTCGGTTAGTCAGTTCGGTGGGTGGGTCAGTGAGGCGTGTGACAAGCCTTGACAACCTGTCAGCTTGCAGCTTGAGAGCTTGACAGGTAGACAAGTGAGTGACACTCTGGCATGTGGTGCATTGTTGTCACTTGTGAAGTCAGTCAGTCGGTCAGTCGGTCAGTCGGTGGGTGGGTCAGTGAGGCGTGTGACAAGCCTTGACAACCTGTCAGCTTGACAGCTCGAGAGCTTGACAGGTAGACAAGTGAGTGACACTCTGGCATGTGGTGCATTGTTGTCACTTGTGAAGTCAGTCAGTCGGTTAGTCAGTCGGTCAGTCGTGGGTGGGTCAGTGAGGCGTGTGACAAGCCTTGACAACCTGTCAGCTTGAGAGCTTGACAGGTAGACAAGTGAGTGACACTCTGGCATGTGGTGCATTGTTGTCACTTGTGAAGTCAGTCAGTCGGTCAGTCGGTTAGTCAGTCGGTGGGTGGGTCAGTGAGGCGTGTGACAAGCCTTGACAACCTGTCAGCTTGACAGCTTGAGAGCTTGACAGGTAGACAAGTGAGTGAGACTCTGGCATGTGGTGCATTGTTGTCACTTGTGAAGTCAGTCAGTCGGTTAGTCAGTCGGTGGGTGGGTCAGTGAGGCGTGTGACAAGCCTTGACAACCTGTCAGCTTGACAGCTTGAGAGCTTGACAGGTAGACAAGTGAGTGAGACTCTGGCATGTGGTGCATTGTTGTCACTTGTGAAGTCAGTCAGTCGGTCAGTCGGTTAGTCAGGTCGGTGGGTGGGTCAGTGAGGCGTGTGACAAGCCTTGACAACCTGTCAGCTTGACTTGAGAGCTTGACAGGTAGACAAGTGAGTGAGACTCTGGCATGTGGTGCATTGTTGTCACTTGTGAAGTCAGTCAGTCGGTCAGTCGGTTAGTCAGTCGGTGGGTGGGTCAGTGAGGCGTGTGACAAGCCTTGACAACCTGTCAGCTTGACAGCTTGAGAGCTTGACAGGTAGACAAGTGAGTGACACTCTGGCATGTGGTGCATTGTTGTCACTTGTGAAGTCAGTCAGTCGGTTTCGTCAGTCGGGGGTGGGTCAGTGAGGCGTGTGACAAGCCTTGACAACCTGTCAGCTTGACAGTCGAGAGCTTGACAGGTAGACAAGTGAGTGACACTCTGGCATGTGGTGCATTGTTGTCACTTGTGAAGTCAGTCAGTCGGTTAGTCAGTCGGTGGGTGGGTCAGTGAGGCGTGTGACAGCCTTGACAACCTGTCAGCTTGAGAGTCGAGAGCTTGACAGGTAGACAAGTGAGTGACACTCTGGCATGTGGTGCATTGTTGTCACTTGTGAAGTCAGTCAGTCGGTCAGTCGGTCAGGTCGGTGGGTGGGTCAGTGAGGCGTGTGACAAGCCTTGACAACCTGTCAGCTTGACAGCTCGAGAGCTTGACAGGTAGACAAGTGAGTGACACTCTGGCATGTGGTGCATTGTTGTCACTTGTGAAGTCAGTCGGTCAGTCGGTCAGTCGGTGGTGGGTCAGTGAGGCGTGACAAGCCTTGACAACCTGTCAGCTTGACAGCTTGAGAGCTTGACAGGTAGACAAGTGAGTGACACTCTGGCATGTGTGCATTGTTCACTTGTGAAGTCAGTCAGTCGGTCAGTCGGTCAGTCGGTGGGTGGGTCAGTGAGGCGTGTGACAAGCCTTGACAACCTGTCAGCTTGAGAGCTTGAGAGCTTGACAGGTAGACAAGTGAGTGACACTCTGGCATGTGGTGCATTGTTGTCACTTGTGAAGTCAGTCAGTCGGTCAGTCGTCGTCGGTGGGTGGGTCAGTGAGGCGTGTGACAAGCCTTGACAACCTGTCAGCTTGACAGCTGAGAGCTTGACAGGTAGACAAGTGAGTGACACTCTGGCATGTGGTGCATTGTTGTCACTTGTGAAGCCAGTCAGTCAGTCGGTCAGTCGGTAGTCAGTCGGTGGGTGGGTCAGTGAGGCGTGTGACAAGCCTTGACAACCTGTCAGCTTGACAGCTTGAGAGCTTGACAGGTAGACAAGTGAGTGACACTCTGGCATGTGGTGCATTGTTGTCACTTGTGAAGTCAGTCAGTCAGTAGGTCAGTCGGTTAGTCAGTCGGTGGTGGGTCAGTGAGGCGTGTGACAAGCCTTGACAACCTGTCAGCTTGACAGCTCGAGAGCTTGACAGGTAGACAAGTGAGTGACACTCTGGCATGTGGTGCATTGTTGTCACTTGTGAAGTCAGTCAGTCGGTCAGTCGGTTAGTCAGTCGGTGGGTGGGTCAGTGAGGCGTGTGACAAGCCTTGACAACCTGTCAGCTTGACAGCTGAGAGCTTGACAGGTAGACAAGTGAGTGACACTCTGGCATGTGGTGCATTGTTGTCACTTGTGAAGTCAGTCAGTCGGTCAGTCGGTTAGTCAGTCGGTGGGTGGGTCAGTGAGGCGTGTGACAAGCCTTGACAACCTGTCAGCTTGACAGCTTGAGAGCTTGACAGGTAGACAAGTGAGTGACACTCTGGCATGTGGTGCATTGTTGTCACTTGTGAAGTCAGTCAGTCGGTCAGTCGGTTAGTCAGTCGGTGGGTGGGTCAGTGAGGCGTGTGACAAGCCTTGACAACCTGTCAGCTTGACAGCTCGAGAGCTTGACAGGTAGACAAGTGAGTGACACTCTGGCATGTGGTGCATTGTTGTCACTTGTGAAGTCAGTCAGTCGGTTAGTCAGTCGGTGGGTGGGTCAGTGAGGCGTGTGACAAGCCTTGACAACCTGTCAGCTTGACAGCTCGAGAGCTTGACAGGTAGACAAGTGAGTGAGACTCTGGCATGTGGTGCATTGTTGTCACTTGTGAAGTCAGTCAGTCGGTCAGTCGGTTAGTCAGTCGGTGGGTGGGTCAGTGAGGCGTGTGACAAGCCTTGACAACCTGTCAGCTTGACAGCTCGAGAGCTTGACAGGTAGACAAGTGAGTGACACTCTGGCATGTGGTGCATTGTTGTCACTTGTGAAGTCAGTCAGTCGGTCAGTCGGTTAGTCAGTCGGTGGGTGGGTCAGTGAGGCGTGTGACAAGCCTTGACAACCTGTCAGCTTGACAGCTCGAGAGCTTGACAGGTAGACAAGTGAGTGACACTCTGGCATGTGGTGCATTGTTGTCACTTGTGAAGTCAGTCAGTCGGTCAGTCGGTTAGTCAGTCGGTGGGTGGGTCAGTGAGGCGTGTGACAAGCCTTGACAACCTGTCAGCTTGACAGCTCGAGAGCTTGACAGGTAGACAAGTGAGTGACACTCTGGCATGTGGTGCATTGTTGTCACTTGTGAAGTCAGTCAGTCGGTCAGTCGGTTAGTCAGTCGGTGGGTGGGTCAGTGAGGCGTGTGACAAGCCTTGACAACCTGTCAGCTTGACAGCCTGAGAGCTTGACAGGTAGACAAGTGAGTGACACTCTGGCATGTGGTGCATTGTTGTCACTTGTGAAGTCAGTCAGTCGGTCAGTCGGTTAGTCAGTCGGTGGGTGGGTCAGTGAGGCGTGTGACAAGCCTTGACAACCTGTCAGCTTGACAGCTCGAGAGCTTGACAGGTAGACAAGTGAGTGACACTCTGGCATGTGGTGCATTGTTGTCACTTGTGAAGTCAGTCAGTCGGTCAGTCGGTTAGTCAGTCGGTGGGTGGGTCAGTGAGGCGTGTGACAAGCCTTGACAACCTGTCAGCTTGACAGCTCGAGAGCTTGACAGGTAGACAAGTGAGTGACTCTGGCATGTGGTGCATTGTTGTCACTTGTGAAGTCAGTCAGTCGGTCAGTCGGTTAGTCAGTCGGTGGGTGGGTCAGTGAGGCGTGTGACAAGCCTTGACAACCTGTCAGCTTGACAGCTCGAGAGCTTGACAGGTAGACAAGTGAGTGACACTCTGGCATGTGGTGCATTGTTGTCACTTGTGAAGTCAGTCAGTCGGTTAGTCAGTCGGTGGGTGGGTCAGTGAGGCGTGTGACAAGCCTTGACAACCTGTCAGCTTGACAGCTCGAGAGCTTGACAGGTAGACAAGTGAGTGACACTCTGGCATGTGGTGCATTGTTGTCACTTGTGAAGTCAGTCAGTCGGTCAGTCGGTTAGTCAGTCGGTGGGTGGGTCAGTGAGGCGTGTGACAAGCCTTGACAACCTGTCAGCTTGACAGCTCGAGAGCTTGACAGGTAGACAAGTGAGTGACACTCTGGCATGTGGTGCATTGTTGTCACTTGTGAAGTCAGTCAGTCGGTCAGTCGGTTAGTCAGTCGGTGGGTGGGTCAGTGAGGCGTGTGACAAGCCTTGACAACCTGTCAGCTTGACAGCTCGAGAGCTTGACAGGTAGACAAGTGAGTGACACTCTGGCATGTGGTGCATTGTTGTCACTTGTGAAGTCAGTCAGTCGGTCAGTCGGTTAGTCAGTCGGTGGGTGGGTCAGTGAGGCGTGTGACAAGCCTTGACAACCTGTCAGCTTGACAGCTCGAGAGCTTGACAGGTAGACAAGTGAGTGACACTCTGGCATGTGGTGCATTGTTGTCACTTGTGAAGTCAGTCAGTCGGTCAGTCGGTTAGTCAGTCGGTGGGTGGGTCAGTGAGGCGTGTGACAAGCCTTGACAACCTGTCAGCTTGACAGCTCGAGAGCTTGACAGGTAGACAAGTGAGTGACACTCTGGCATGTGGTGCATTGTTGTCACTTGTGAAGTCAGTCAGTCGGTCAGTCGGTTAGTCAGTCGGTGGGTGGGTCAGTGAGGCGTGTGACAAGCCTTGACAACCTGTCAGCTTGACAGCTCGAGAGCTTGACAGGTAGACAAGTGAGTGACACTCTGGCATGTGGTGCATTGTTGTCACTTGTGAAGTCAGTCAGTCGGTCAGTCGGTTAGTCAGTCGGTGGGTGGGTCAGTGAGGCGTGTGACAAGCCTTGACAACCTGTCAGCTTGACAGCTCGAGAGCTTGACAGGTAGACAAGTGAGTGACACTCTGGCATGTGGTGCATTGTTGTCACTTGTGAAGTCAGTCAGTCGGTCAGTCGGTTAGTCAGTCGGTGGGTGGGTCAGTGAGGCGTGTGACAAGCCTTGACAACCTGTCAGCTTGACAGCTCGAGAGCTTGACAGGTAGACAAGTGAGTGACACTCTGGCATGTGGTGCATTGTTGTCACTTGTGAAGTCAGTCAGTCGGTCAGTCGGTTAGTCAGTCGGTGGGTGGGTCAGTGAGGCGTGTGACAAGCCTTGACAACCTGTCAGCTTGACAGCTCGAGAGCTTGACAGGTAGACAAGTGAGTGACACTCTGGCATGTGGTGCATTGTTGTCACTTGTGAAGTCAGTCAGTCGGTCAGTCGGTTAGTCAGTCGGTGGGTGGGTCAGTGAGGCGTGTGACAAGCCTTGACAACCTGTCAGCTTGACAGCTCGAGAGCTTGACAGGTAGACAAGTGAGTGACACTCTGGCATGTGGTGCATTGTTGTCACTTGTGAAGTCAGTCAGTCGGTCAGTCGGTTAGTCAGTCGGTGGGTGGGTCAGTGAGGCGTGTGACAAGCCTTGACAACCTGTCAGCTTGACAGCTCGAGAGCTTGACAGGTAGACAAGTGAGTGACACTCTGGCATGTGGTGCATTGTTGTCACTTGTGAAGTCAGTCAGTCGGTCAGTCGGTTAGTCAGTCGGTGGGTGGGTCAGTGAGGCGTGTGACAAGCCTTGACAACCTGTCAGCTTGACAGCTCGAGAGCTTGACAGGTAGACAAGTGAGTGACACTCTGGCATGTGGTGCATTGTTGTCACTTGTGAAGTCAGTCAGTCGGTCAGTCGGTTAGTCAGTCGGTGGGTGGGTCAGTGAGGCGTGTGACAAGCCTTGACAACCTGTCAGCTTGACAGCTCGAGAGCTTGACAGGTAGACAAGTGAGTGACACTCTGGCATGTGGTGCATTGTTGTCACTTGTGAAGTCAGTCAGTCGGTCAGTCGGTTAGTCAGTCGGTGGGTGGGTCAGTGAGGCGTGTGACAAGCCTTGACAACCTGTCAGCTTGACAGCTCGAGAGCTTGACAGGTAGACAAGTGAGTGACACTCTGGCATGTGGTGCATTGTTGTCACTTGTGAAGTCAGTCAGTCGGTCAGTCGGTTAGTCAGTCGGTGGGTGGGTCAGTGAGGCGTGTGACAAGCCTTGACAACCTGTCAGCTTGACAGCTCGAGAGCTTGACAGGTAGACAAGTGAGTGACACTCTGGCATGTGGTGCATTGTTGTCACTTGTGAAGTCAGTCAGTCGGTCAGTCGGTTAGTCAGTCGGTGGGTGGGTCAGTGAGGCGTGTGACAAGCCTTGACAACCTGTCAGCTTGACAGCTCGAGAGCTTGACAGGTAGACAAGTGAGTGACACTCTGGCATGTGGTGCATTGTTGTCACTTGTGAAGTCAGTCAGTCGGTCAGTCGGTTAGTCAGTCGGTGGGTGGGTCAGTGAGGCGTGTGACAAGCCTTGACAACCTGTCAGCTTGACAGCTCGAGAGCTTGACAGGTAGACAAGTGAGTGACACTCTGGCATGTGGTGCATTGTTGTCACTTGTGAAGTCAGTCAGTCGGTCAGTCGGTTAGTCAGTCGGTGGGTGGGTCAGTGAGGCGTGTGACAAGCCTTGACAACCTGTCAGCTTGACAGCTCGAGAGCTTGACAGGTAGACAAGTGAGTGAGACTCTGGCATGTGGTGCATTGTTGTCACTTGTGAAGTCAGTCAGTCGGTCAGTCGGTTAGTCAGTCGGTGGGTGGGTCAGTGAGGCGTGTGACAAGCCTTGACAACCTGTCAGCTTGACAGCTCGAGAGCTTGACAGGTAGACAAGTGAGTGACACTCTGGCATGTGGTGCATTGTTGTCACTTGTGAAGTCAGTCAGTCGGTCAGTCGGTTAGTCAGTCGGTGGGTGGGTCAGTGAGGCGTGTGACAAGCCTTGACAACCTGTCAGCTTGACAGCTCGAGAGCTTGACAGGTAGACAAGTGAGTGACACTCTGGCATGTGGTGCATTGTTGTCACTTGTGAAGTCAGTCAGTCGGTCAGTCGGTTAGTCAGTCGGTGGGTGGGTCAGTGAGGCGTGTGACAAGCCTTGACAACCTGTCAGCTTGACAGCTCGAGAGCTTGACAGGTAGACAAGTGAGTGACACTCTGGCATGTGGTGCATTGTTGTCACTTGTGAAGTCAGTCAGTCGGTCAGTCGGTTAGTCAGTCGGTGGGTGGGTCAGTGAGGCGTGTGACAAGCCTTGACAACCTGTCAGCTTGACAGCTCGAGAGCTTGACAGGTAGACAAGTGAGTGACACTCTGGCATGTGGTGCATTGTTGTCACTTGTGAAGTCAGTCAGTCGGTCAGTCGGTTAGTCAGTCGGTGGGTGGGTCAGTGAGGCGTGTGACAAGCCTTGACAACCTGTCAGCTTGACAGCTCGAGAGCTTGACAGGTAGACAAGTGAGTGACACTCTGGCATGTGGTGCATTGTTGTCACTTGTGAAGTCAGTCAGTCGGTCAGTCGGTTAGTCAGTCGGTGGGTGGGTCAGTGAGGCGTGTGACAAGCCTTGACAACCTGTCAGCTTGACAGCTCGAGAGCTTGACAGGTAGACAAGTGAGTGACACTCTGGCATGTGGTGCATTGTTGTCACTTGTGAAGTCAGTCAGTCGGTCAGTCGGTTAGTCAGTCGGTGGGTGGGTCAGTGAGGCGTGTGACAAGCCTTGACAACCTGTCAGCTTGACAGCTCGAGAGCTTGACAGGTAGACAAGTGAGTGACACTCTGGCATGTGGTGCATTGTTGTCACTTGTGAAGTCAGTCAGTCGGTCAGTCGGTTAGTCAGTCGGTGGGTGGGTCAGTGAGGCGTGTGACAAGCCTTGACAACCTGTCAGCTTGACAGCTCGAGAGCTTGACAGGTAGACAAGTGAGTGACACTCTGGCATGTGGTGCATTGTTGTCACTTGTGAAGTCAGTCAGTCGGTCAGTCGGTTAGTCAGTCGGTGGGTGGGTCAGTGAGGCGTGTGACAAGCCTTGACAACCTGTCAGCTTGACAGCTCGAGAGCTTGACAGGTAGACAAGTGAGTGACACTCTGGCATGTGGTGCATTGTTGTCACTTGTGAAGTCAGTCAGTCGGTCAGTCGGTTAGTCAGTCGGTGGGTGGGTCAGTGAGGCGTGTGACAAGCCTTGACAACCTGTCAGCTTGACAGCTCGAGAGCTTGACAGGTAGACAAGTGAGTGACACTCTGGCATGTGGTGCATTGTTGTCACTTGTGAAGTCAGTCAGTCGGTCAGTCGGTTAGTCAGTCGGTGGGTGGGTCAGTGAGGCGTGTGACAAGCCTTGACAACCTGTCAGCTTGACAGCTCGAGAGCTTGACAGGTAGACAAGTGAGTGACACTCTGGCATGTGGTGCATTGTTGTCACTTGTGAAGTCAGTCAGTCGGTCAGTCGGTTAGTCAGTCGGTGGGTGGGTCAGTGAGGCGTGTGACAAGCCTTGACAACCTGTCAGCTTGACAGCTCGAGAGCTTGACAGGTAGACAAGTGAGTGACACTCTGGCATGTGGTGCATTGTTGTCACTTGTGAAGTCAGTCAGTCGGTCAGTCGGTTAGTCAGTCGGTGGGTGGGTCAGTGAGGCGTGTGACAAGCCTTGACAACCTGTCAGCTTGACAGCTCGAGAGCTTGACAGGTAGACAAGTGAGTGACACTCTGGCATGTGGTGCATTGTTGTCACTTGTGAAGTCAGTCAGTCGGTCAGTCGGTTAGTCAGTCGGTGGGTGGGTCAGTGAGGCGTGTGACAAGCCTTGACAACCTGTCAGCTTGACAGCTCGAGAGCTTGACAGGTAGACAAGTGAGTGACACTCTGGCATGTGGTGCATTGTTGTCACTTGTGAAGTCAGTCAGTCGGTCAGTCGGTTAGTCAGTCGGTGGGTGGGTCAGTGAGGCGTGTGACAAGCCTTGACAACCTGTCAGCTTGACAGCTCGAGAGCTTGACAGGTAGACAAGTGAGTGACACTCTGGCATGTGGTGCATTGTTGTCACTTGTGAAGTCAGTCAGTCGGTCAGTCGGTTAGTCAGTCGGTGGGTGGGTCAGTGAGGCGTGTGACAAGCCTTGACAACCTGTCAGCTTGACAGCTCGAGAGCTTGACAGGTAGACAAGTGAGTGACACTCTGGCATGTGGTGCATTGTTGTCACTTGTGAAGTCAGTCAGTCGGTCAGTCGGTTAGTCAGTCGGTGGGTGGGTCAGTGAGGCGTGTGACAAGCCTTGACAACCTGTCAGCTTGACAGCTCGAGAGCTTGACAGGTAGACAAGTGAGTGACACTCTGGCATGTGGTGCATTGTTGTCACTTGTGAAGTCAGTCAGTCGGTCAGTCGGTTAGTCAGTCGGTGGGTGGGTCAGTGAGGCGTGTGACAAGCCTTGACAACCTGTCAGCTTGACAGCTCGAGAGCTTGACAGGTAGACAAGTGAGTGACACTCTGGCATGTGGTGCATTGTTGTCACTTGTGAAGTCAGTCAGTCGGTCAGTCGGTTAGTCAGTCGGTGGGTGGGTCAGTGAGGCGTGTGACAAGCCTTGACAACCTGTCAGCTTGACAGCTCGAGAGCTTGACAGGTAGACAAGTGAGTGACACTCTGGCATGTGGTGCATTGTTGTCACTTGTGAAGTCAGTCAGTCGGTCAGTCGGTTAGTCAGTCGGTGGGTGGGTCAGTGAGGCGTGTGACAAGCCTTGACAACCTGTCAGCTTGACAGCTCGAGAGCTTGACAGGTAGACAAGTGAGTGACACTCTGGCATGTGGTGCATTGTTGTCACTTGTGAAGTCAGTCAGTCGGTCAGTCGGTTAGTCAGTCGGTGGGTGGGTCAGTGAGGCGTGTGACAAGCCTTGACAACCTGTCAGCTTGACAGCTCGAGAGCTTGACAGGTAGACAAGTGAGTGACACTCTGGCATGTGGTGCATTGTTGTCACTTGTGAAGTCAGTCAGTCGGTCAGTCGGTTAGTCAGTCGGTGGGTGGGTCAGTGAGGCGTGTGACAAGCCTTGACAACCTGTCAGCTTGACAGCTCGAGAGCTTGACAGGTAGACAAGTGAGTGACACTCTGGCATGTGGTGCATTGTTGTCACTTGTGAAGTCAGTCAGTCGGTCAGTCGGTTAGTCAGTCGGTGGGTGGGTCAGTGAGGCGTGTGACAAGCCTTGACAACCTGTCAGCTTGACAGCTCGAGAGCTTGACAGGTAGACAAGTGAGTGACACTCTGGCATGTGGTGCATTGTTGTCACTTGTGAAGTCAGTCAGTCGGTCAGTCGGTTAGTCAGTCGGTGGGTGGGTCAGTGAGGCGTGTGACAAGCCTTGACAACCTGTCAGCTTGACAGCTCGAGAGCTTGACAGGTAGACAAGTGAGTGACACTCTGGCATGTGGTGCATTGTTGTCACTTGTGAAGTCAGTCAGTCGGTCAGTCGGTTAGTCAGTCGGTGGGTGGGTCAGTGAGGCGTGTGACAAGCCTTGACAACCTGTCAGCTTGACAGCTCGAGAGCTTGACAGGTAGACAAGTGAGTGACACTCTGGCATGTGGTGCATTGTTGTCACTTGTGAAGTCAGTCAGTCGGTCAGTCGGTTAGTCAGTCGGTGGGTGGGTCAGTGAGGCGTGTGACAAGCCTTGACAACCTGTCAGCTTGACAGCTCGAGAGCTTGACAGGTAGACAAGTGAGTGACACTCTGGCATGTGGTGCATTGTTGTCACTTGTGAAGTCAGTCAGTCGGTCAGTCGGTTAGTCAGTCGGTGGGTGGGTCAGTGAGGCGTGTGACAAGCCTTGACAACCTGTCAGCTTGACAGCTCGAGAGCTTGACAGGTAGACAAGTGAGTGACACTCTGGCATGTGGTGCATTGTTGTCACTTGTGAAGTCAGTCAGTCGGTCAGTCGGTTAGTCAGTCGGTGGGTGGGTCAGTGAGGCGTGTGACAAGCCTTGACAACCTGTCAGCTTGACAGCTCGAGAGCTTGACAGGTAGACAAGTGAGTGACACTCTGGCATGTGGTGCATTGTTGTCACTTGTGAAGTCAGTCAGTCGGTCAGTCGGTTAGTCAGTCGGTGGGTGGGTCAGTGAGGCGTGTGACAAGCCTTGACAACCTGTCAGCTTGACAGCTCGAGAGCTTGACAGGTAGACAAGTGAGTGACACTCTGGCATGTGGTGCATTGTTGTCACTTGTGAAGTCAGTCAGTCGGTCAGTCGGTTAGTCAGTCGGTGGGTGGGTCAGTGAGGCGTGTGACAAGCCTTGACAACCTGTCAGCTTGACAGCTCGAGAGCTTGACAGGTAGACAAGTGAGTGACACTCTGGCATGTGGTGCATTGTTGTCACTTGTGAAGTCAGTCAGTCGGTCAGTCGGTTAGTCAGTCGGTGGGTGGGTCAGTGAGGCGTGTGACAAGCCTTGACAACCTGTCAGCTTGACAGCTCGAGAGCTTGACAGGTAGACAAGTGAGTGACACTCTGGCATGTGGTGCATTGTTGTCACTTGTGAAGTCAGTCAGTCGGTCAGTCGGTTAGTCAGTCGGTGGGTGGGTCAGTGAGGCGTGTGACAAGCCTTGACAACCTGTCAGCTTGACAGCTCGAGAGCTTGACAGGTAGACAAGTGAGTGACACTCTGGCATGTGGTGCATTGTTGTCACTTGTGAAGTCAGTCAGTCGGTCAGTCGGTTAGTCAGTCGGTGGGTGGGTCAGTGAGGCGTGTGACAAGCCTTGACAACCTGTCAGCTTGACAGCTCGAGAGCTTGACAGGTAGACAAGTGAGTGACACTCTGGCATGTGGTGCATTGTTGTCACTTGTGAAGTCAGTCAGTCGGTCAGTCGGTTAGTCAGTCGGTGGGTGGGTCAGTGAGGCGTGTGACAAGCCTTGACAACCTGTCAGCTTGACAGCTCGAGAGCTTGACAGGTAGACAAGTGAGTGACACTCTGGCATGTGGTGCATTGTTGTCACTTGTGAAGTCAGTCAGTCGGTCAGTCGGTTAGTCAGTCGGTGGGTGGGTCAGTGAGGCGTGTGACAAGCCTTGACAACCTGTCAGCTTGACAGCTCGAGAGCTTGACAGGTAGACAAGTGAGTGACACTCTGGCATGTGGTGCATTGTTGTCACTTGTGAAGTCAGTCAGTCGGTCAGTCGGTTAGTCAGTCGGTGGGTGGGTCAGTGAGGCGTGTGACAAGCCTTGACAACCTGTCAGCTTGACAGCTCGAGAGCTTGACAGGTAGACAAGTGAGTGACACTCTGGCATGTGGTGCATTGTTGTCACTTGTGAAGTCAGTCAGTCGGTCAGTCGGTTAGTCAGTCGGTGGGTGGGTCAGTGAGGCGTGTGACAAGCCTTGACAACCTGTCAGCTTGACAGCTCGAGAGCTTGACAGGTAGACAAGTGAGTGACACTCTGGCATGTGGTGCATTGTTGTCACTTGTGAAGTCAGTCAGTCGGTCAGTCGGTTAGTCAGTCGGTGGGTGGGTCAGTGAGGCGTGTGACAAGCCTTGACAACCTGTCAGCTTGACAGCTCGAGAGCTTGACAGGTAGACAAGTGAGTGACACTCTGGCATGTGGTGCATTGTTGTCACTTGTGAAGTCAGTCAGTCGGTCAGTCGGTTAGTCAGTCGGTGGGTGGGTCAGTGAGGCGTGTGACAAGCCTTGACAACCTGTCAGCTTGACAGCTCGAGAGCTTGACAGGTAGACAAGTGAGTGACACTCTGGCATGTGGTGCATTGTTGTCACTTGTGAAGTCAGTCAGTCGGTCAGTCGGTTAGTCAGTCGGTGGGTGGGTCAGTGAGGCGTGTGACAAGCCTTGACAACCTGTCAGCTTGACAGCTCGAGAGCTTGACAGGTAGACAAGTGAGTGACACTCTGGCATGTGGTGCATTGTTGTCACTTGTGAAGTCAGTCAGTCGGTCAGTCGGTTAGTCAGTCGGTGGGTGGGTCAGTGAGGCGTGTGACAAGCCTTGACAACCTGTCAGCTTGACAGCTCGAGAGCTTGACAGGTAGACAAGTGAGTGACACTCTGGCATGTGGTGCATTGTTGTCACTTGTGAAGTCAGTCAGTCGGTCAGTCGGTTAGTCAGTCGGTGGGTGGGTCAGTGAGGCGTGTGACAAGCCTTGACAACCTGTCAGCTTGACAGCTCGAGAGCTTGACAGGTAGACAAGTGAGTGACACTCTGGCATGTGGTGCATTGTTGTCACTTGTGAAGTCAGTCAGTCGGTCAGTCGGTTAGTCAGTCGGTGGGTGGGTCAGTGAGGCGTGTGACAAGCCTTGACAACCTGTCAGCTTGACAGCTCGAGAGCTTGACAGGTAGACAAGTGAGTGACACTCTGGCATGTGGTGCATTGTTGTCACTTGTGAAGTCAGTCAGTCGGTCAGTCGGTTAGTCAGTCGGTGGGTGGGTCAGTGAGGCGTGTGACAAGCCTTGACAACCTGTCAGCTTGACAGCTCGAGAGCTTGACAGGTAGACAAGTGAGTGACACTCTGGCATGTGGTGCATTGTTGTCACTTGTGAAGTCAGTCAGTCGGTCAGTCGGTTAGTCAGTCGGTGGGTGGGTCAGTGAGGCGTGTGACAAGCCTTGACAACCTGTCAGCTTGACAGCTCGAGAGCTTGACAGGTAGACAAGTGAGTGACACTCTGGCATGTGGTGCATTGTTGTCACTTGTGAAGTCAGTCAGTCGGTCAGTCGGTTAGTCAGTCGGTGGGTGGGTCAGTGAGGCGTGTGACAAGCCTTGACAACCTGTCAGCTTGACAGCTCGAGAGCTTGACAGGTAGACAAGTGAGTGACACTCTGGCATGTGGTGCATTGTTGTCACTTGTGAAGTCAGTCAGTCGGTCAGTCGGTTAGTCAGTCGGTGGGTGGGTCAGTGAGGCGTGTGACAAGCCTTGACAACCTGTCAGCTTGACAGCTCGAGAGCTTGACAGGTAGACAAGTGAGTGACACTCTGGCATGTGGTGCATTGTTGTCACTTGTGAAGTCAGTCAGTCGGTCAGTCGGTTAGTCAGTCGGTGGGTGGGTCAGTGAGGCGTGTGACAAGCCTTGACAACCTGTCAGCTTGACAGCTCGAGAGCTTGACAGGTAGACAAGTGAGTGACACTCTGGCATGTGGTGCATTGTTGTCACTTGTGAAGTCAGTCAGTCGGTCAGTCGGTTAGTCAGTCGGTGGGTGGGTCAGTGAGGCGTGTGACAAGCCTTGACAACCTGTCAGCTTGACAGCTCGAGAGCTTGACAGGTAGACAAGTGAGTGACACTCTGGCATGTGGTGCATTGTTGTCACTTGTGAAGTCAGTCAGTCGGTCAGTCGGTTAGTCAGTCGGTGGGTGGGTCAGTGAGGCGTGTGACAAGCCTTGACAACCTGTCAGCTTGACAGCTCGAGAGCTTGACAGGTAGACAAGTGAGTGACACTCTGGCATGTGGTGCATTGTTGTCACTTGTGAAGTCAGTCAGTCGGTCAGTCGGTTAGTCAGTCGGTGGGTGGGTCAGTGAGGCGTGTGACAAGCCTTGACAACCTGTCAGCTTGACAGCTCGAGAGCTTGACAGGTAGACAAGTGAGTGACACTCTGGCATGTGGTGCATTGTTGTCACTTGTGAAGTCAGTCAGTCGGTCAGTCGGTTAGTCAGTCGGTGGGTGGGTCAGTGAGGCGTGTGACAAGCCTTGACAACCTGTCAGCTTGACAGCTCGAGAGCTTGACAGGTAGACAAGTGAGTGACACTCTGGCATGTGGTGCATTGTTGTCACTTGTGAAGTCAGTCAGTCGGTCAGTCGGTTAGTCAGTCGGTGGGTGGGTCAGTGAGGCGTGTGACAAGCCTTGACAACCTGTCAGCTTGACAGCTCGAGAGCTTGACAGGTAGACAAGTGAGTGACACTCTGGCATGTGGTGCATTGTTGTCACTTGTGAAGTCAGTCAGTCGGTCAGTCGGTTAGTCAGTCGGTGGGTGGGTCAGTGAGGCGTGTGACAAGCCTTGACAACCTGTCAGCTTGACAGCTCGAGAGCTTGACAGGTAGACAAGTGAGTGACACTCTGGCATGTGGTGCATTGTTGTCACTTGTGAAGTCAGTCAGTCGGTCAGTCGGTTAGTCAGTCGGTGGGTGGGTCAGTGAGGCGTGTGACAAGCCTTGACAACCTGTCAGCTTGACAGCTCGAGAGCTTGACAGGTAGACAAGTGAGTGACACTCTGGCATGTGGTGCATTGTTGTCACTTGTGAAGTCAGTCAGTCGGTCAGTCGGTTAGTCAGTCGGTGGGTGGGTCAGTGAGGCGTGTGACAAGCCTTGACAACCTGTCAGCTTGACAGCTCGAGAGCTTGACAGGTAGACAAGTGAGTGACACTCTGGCATGTGGTGCATTGTTGTCACTTGTGAAGTCAGTCAGTCGGTCAGTCGGTTAGTCAGTCGGTGGGTGGGTCAGTGAGGCGTGTGACAAGCCTTGACAACCTGTCAGCTTGACAGCTCGAGAGCTTGACAGGTAGACAAGTGAGTGACACTCTGGCATGTGGTGCATTGTTGTCACTTGTGAAGTCAGTCAGTCGGTCAGTCGGTTAGTCAGTCGGTGGGTGGGTCAGTGAGGCGTGTGACAAGCCTTGACAACCTGTCAGCTTGACAGCTCGAGAGCTTGACAGGTAGACAAGTGAGTGACACTCTGGCATGTGGTGCATTGTTGTCACTTGTGAAGTCAGTCAGTCGGTCAGTCGGTTAGTCAGTCGGTGGGTGGGTCAGTGAGGCGTGTGACAAGCCTTGACAACCTGTCAGCTTGACAGCTCGAGAGCTTGACAGGTAGACAAGTGAGTGACACTCTGGCATGTGGTGCATTGTTGTCACTTGTGAAGTCAGTCAGTCGGTCAGTCGGTTAGTCAGTCGGTGGGTGGGTCAGTGAGGCGTGTGACAAGCCTTGACAACCTGTCAGCTTGACAGCTCGAGAGCTTGACAGGTAGACAAGTGAGTGACACTCTGGCATGTGGTGCATTGTTGTCACTTGTGAAGTCAGTCAGTCGGTCAGTCGGTTAGTCAGTCGGTGGGTGGGTCAGTGAGGCGTGTGACAAGCCTTGACAACCTGTCAGCTTGACAGCTCGAGAGCTTGACAGGTAGACAAGTGAGTGACTCTGGCATGTGGTGCATTGTTGTCACTTGTGAAGTCAGTCAGTCGGTCAGTCGGTTAGTCAGTCGGTGGGTGGGTCAGTGAGGCGTGTGACAAGCCTTGACAACCTGTCAGCTTGACAGCTCGAGAGCTTGACAGGTAGACAAGTGAGTGACACTCTGGCATGTGGTGCATTGTTGTCACTTGTGAAGTCAGTCAGTCGGTCAGTCGGTTAGTCAGTCGGTGGGTGGGTCAGTGAGGCGTGTGACAAGCCTTGACAACCTGTCAGCTTGACAGCTCGAGAGCTTGACAGGTAGACAAGTGAGTGACACTCTGGCATGTGGTGCATTGTTGTCACTTGTGAAGTCAGTCAGTCGGTCAGTCGGTTAGTCAGTCGGTGGGTGGGTCAGTGAGGCGTGTGACAAGCCTTGACAACCTGTCAGCTTGACAGCTCGAGAGCTTGACAGGTAGACAAGTGAGTGACACTCTGGCATGTGGTGCATTGTTGTCACTTGTGAAGTCAGTCAGTCGGTCAGTCGGTTAGTCAGTCGGTGGGTGGGTCAGTGAGGCGTGTGACAAGCCTTGACAACCTGTCAGCTTGACAGCTCGAGAGCTTGACAGGTAGACAAGTGAGTGACACTCTGGCATGTGGTGCATTGTTGTCACTTGTGAAGTCAGTCAGTCGGTCAGTCGGTTAGTCAGTCGGTGGGTGGGTCAGTGAGGCGTGTGACAAGCCTTGACAACCTGTCAGCTTGACAGCTCGAGAGCTTGACAGGTAGACAAGTGAGTGACACTCTGGCATGTGGTGCATTGTTGTCACTTGTGAAGTCAGTCAGTCGGTCAGTCGGTTAGTCAGTCGGTGGGTGGGTCAGTGAGGCGTGTGACAAGCCTTGACAACCTGTCAGCTTGACAGCTCGAGAGCTTGACAGGTAGACAAGTGAGTGACACTCTGGCATGTGGTGCATTGTTGTCACTTGTGAAGTCAGTCAGTCGGTCAGTCGGTTAGTCAGTCGGTGGGTGGGTCAGTGAGGCGTGTGACAAGCCTTGACAACCTGTCAGCTTGACAGCTCGAGAGCTTGACAGGTAGACAAGTGAGTGACACTCTGGCATGTGGTGCATTGTTGTCACTTGTGAAGTCAGTCAGTCGGTCAGTCGGTTAGTCAGTCGGTGGGTGGGTCAGTGAGGCGTGTGACAAGCCTTGACAACCTGTCAGCTTGACAGCTCGAGAGCTTGACAGGTAGACAAGTGAGTGACACTCTGGCATGTGGTGCATTGTTGTCACTTGTGAAGTCAGTCAGTCGGTCAGTCGGTTAGTCAGTCGGTGGGTGGGTCAGTGAGGCGTGTGACAAGCCTTGACAACCTGTCAGCTTGACAGCTCGAGAGCTTGACAGGTAGACAAGTGAGTGACACTCTGGCATGTGGTGCATTGTTGTCACTTGTGAAGTCAGTCAGTCGGTCAGTCGGTTAGTCAGTCGGTGGGTGGGTCAGTGAGGCGTGTGACAAGCCTTGACAACCTGTCAGCTTGACAGCTCGAGAGCTTGACAGGTAGACAAGTGAGTGACACTCTGGCATGTGGTGCATTGTTGTCACTTGTGAAGTCAGTCAGTCGGTCAGTCGGTTAGTCAGTCGGTGGGTGGGTCAGTGAGGCGTGTGACAAGCCTTGACAACCTGTCAGCTTGACAGCTCGAGAGCTTGACAGGTAGACAAGTGAGTGACACTCTGGCATGTGGTGCATTGTTGTCACTTGTGAAGTCAGTCAGTCGGTCAGTCGGTTAGTCAGTCGGTGGGTGGGTCAGTGAGGCGTGTGACAAGCCTTGACAACCTGTCAGCTTGACAGCTCGAGAGCTTGACAGGTAGACAAGTGAGTGACACTCTGGCATGTGGTGCATTGTTGTCACTTGTGAAGTCAGTCAGTCGGTCAGTCGGTTAGTCAGTCGGTGGGTGGGTCAGTGAGGCGTGTGACAAGCCTTGACAACCTGTCAGCTTGACAGCTCGAGAGCTTGACAGGTAGACAAGTGAGTGACACTCTGGCATGTGGTGCATTGTTGTCACTTGTGAAGTCAGTCAGTCGGTCAGTCGGTTAGTCAGTCGGTGGGTGGGTCAGTGAGGCGTGTGACAAGCCTTGACAACCTGTCAGCTTGACAGCTCGAGAGCTTGACAGGTAGACAAGTGAGTGACACTCTGGCATGTGGTGCATTGTTGTCACTTGTGAAGTCAGTCAGTCGGTCAGTCGGTTAGTCAGTCGGTGGGTGGGTCAGTGAGGCGTGTGACAAGCCTTGACAACCTGTCAGCTTGACAGCTCGAGAGCTTGACAGGTAGACAAGTGAGTGACACTCTGGCATGTGGTGCATTGTTGTCACTTGTGAAGTCAGTCAGTCGGTCAGTCGGTTAGTCAGTCGGTGGGTGGGTCAGTGAGGCGTGTGACAAGCCTTGACAACCTGTCAGCTTGACAGCTCGAGAGCTTGACAGGTAGACAAGTGAGTGACACTCTGGCATGTGGTGCATTGTTGTCACTTGTGAAGTCAGTCAGTCGGTCAGTCGGTTAGTCAGTCGGTGGGTGGGTCAGTGAGGCGTGTGACAAGCCTTGACAACCTGTCAGCTTGACAGCTCGAGAGCTTGACAGGTAGACAAGTGAGTGACACTCTGGCATGTGGTGCATTGTTGTCACTTGTGAAGTCAGTCAGTCGGTCAGTCGGTTAGTCAGTCGGTGGGTGGGTCAGTGAGGCGTGTGACAAGCCTTGACAACCTGTCAGCTTGACAGCTCGAGAGCTTGACAGGTAGACAAGTGAGTGACACTCTGGCATGTGGTGCATTGTTGTCACTTGTGAAGTCAGTCAGTCGGTCAGTCGGTTAGTCAGTCGGTGGGTGGGTCAGTGAGGCGTGTGACAAGCCTTGACAACCTGTCAGCTTGACAGCTCGAGAGCTTGACAGGTAGACAAGTGAGTGACACTCTGGCATGTGGTGCATTGTTGTCACTTGTGAAGTCAGTCAGTCGGTCAGTCGGTTAGTCAGTCGGTGGGTGGGTCAGTGAGGCGTGTGACAAGCCTTGACAACCTGTCAGCTTGACAGCTCGAGAGCTTGACAGGTAGACAAGTGAGTGACACTCTGGCATGTGGTGCATTGTTGTCACTTGTGAAGTCAGTCAGTCGGTCAGTCGGTTAGTCAGTCGGTGGGTGGGTCAGTGAGGCGTGTGACAAGCCTTGACAACCTGTCAGCTTGACAGCTCGAGAGCTTGACAGGTAGACAAGTGAGTGACACTCTGGCATGTGGTGCATTGTTGTCACTTGTGAAGTCAGTCAGTCGGTCAGTCGGTTAGTCAGTCGGTGGGTGGGTCAGTGAGGCGTGTGACAAGCCTTGACAACCTGTCAGCTTGACAGCTCGAGAGCTTGACAGGTAGACAAGTGAGTGACACTCTGGCATGTGGTGCATTGTTGTCACTTGTGAAGTCAGTCAGTCGGTCAGTCGGTTAGTCAGTCGGTGGGTGGGTCAGTGAGGCGTGTGACAAGCCTTGACAACCTGTCAGCTTGACAGCTCGAGAGCTTGACAGGTAGACAAGTGAGTGACACTCTGGCATGTGGTGCATTGTTGTCACTTGTGAAGTCAGTCAGTCGGTCAGTCGGTTAGTCAGTCGGTGGGTGGGTCAGTGAGGCGTGTGACAAGCCTTGACAACCTGTCAGCTTGACAGCTCGAGAGCTTGACAGGTAGACAAGTGAGTGACACTCTGGCATGTGGTGCATTGTTGTCACTTGTGAAGTCAGTCAGTCGGTCAGTCAGTCGGTGGGTGGGTCAGTGAGGCGTGTGACAAGCCTTGACAACCTGTCAGCTTGACAGCTTGAGAGCTTGACAGGTAGACAAGTGAGTGACTCTGGCATGTGGTGCATTGTTGTCACTTGTGAAGTCAGTCAGTCGGTCAGTCGGTTAGTCAGTCGGTGGGTGGGTCAGTGAGGCGTGTGACAAGCCTTGACAACCTGTCAGCTTGACAGCTCGAGAGCTTGACAGGTAGACAAGTGAGTGACACTCTGGCATGTGGTGCATTGTTGTCACTTGTGAAGTCAGTCAGTCGGTCAGTCGGTTAGTCAGTCGGTGGGTGGGTCAGTGAGGCGTGTGACAAGCCTTGACAACCTGTCAGCTTGACAGCTCGAGAGCTTGACAGGTAGACAAGTGAGTGACACTCTGGCATGTGGTGCATTGTTGTCACTTGTGAAGTCAGTCAGTCGGTCAGTCGGTTAGTCAGTCGGTGGGTGGGTCAGTGAGGCGTGTGACAAGCCTTGACAACCTGTCAGCTTGACAGCTCGAGAGCTTGACAGGTAGACAAGTGAGTGACACTCTGGCATGTGGTGCATTGTTGTCACTTGTGAAGTCAGTCAGTCGGTCAGTCGGTTAGTCAGTCGGTGGGTGGGTCAGTGAGGCGTGTGACAAGCCTTGACAACCTGTCAGCTTGACAGCTCGAGAGCTTGACAGGTAGACAAGTGAGTGACACTCTGGCATGTGGTGCATTGTTGTCACTTGTGAAGTCAGTCAGTCGGTCAGTCGGTTAGTCAGTCGGTGGGTGGGTCAGTGAGGCGTGTGACAAGCCTTGACAACCTGTCAGCTTGACAGCTCGAGAGCTTGACAGGTAGACAAGTGAGTGACACTCTGGCATGTGGTGCATTGTTGTCACTTGTGAAGTCAGTCAGTCGGTCAGTCGGTTAGTCAGTCGGTGGGTGGGTCAGTGAGGCGTGTGACAAGCCTTGACAACCTGTCAGCTTGACAGCTCGAGAGCTTGACAGGTAGACAAGTGAGTGACACTCTGGCATGTGGTGCATTGTTGTCACTTGTGAAGTCAGTCAGTCGGTCAGTCGGTTAGTCAGTCGGTGGGTGGGTCAGTGAGGCGTGTGACAAGCCTTGACAACCTGTCAGCTTGACAGCTCGAGAGCTTGACAGGTAGACAAGTGAGTGACACTCTGGCATGTGGTGCATTGTTGTCACTTGTGAAGTCAGTCAGTCGGTCAGTCGGTTAGTCAGTCGGTGGGTGGGTCAGTGAGGCGTGTGACAAGCCTTGACAACCTGTCAGCTTGACAGCTCGAGAGCTTGACAGGTAGACAAGTGAGTGACACTCTGGCATGTGGTGCATTGTTGTCACTTGTGAAGTCAGTCAGTCGGTCAGTCGGTTAGTCAGTCGGTGGGTGGGTCAGTGAGGCGTGTGACAAGCCTTGACAACCTGTCAGCTTGACAGCTCGAGAGCTTGACAGGTAGACAAGTGAGTGACACTCTGGCATGTGGTGCATTGTTGTCACTTGTGAAGTCAGTCAGTCGGTCAGTCGGTTAGTCAGTCGGTGGGTGGGTCAGTGAGGCGTGTGACAAGCCTTGACAACCTGTCAGCTTGACAGCTCGAGAGCTTGACAGGTAGACAAGTGAGTGACACTCTGGCATGTGGTGCATTGTTGTCACTTGTGAAGTCAGTCAGTCGGTCAGTCGGTTAGTCAGTCGGTGGGTGGGTCAGTGAGGCGTGTGACAAGCCTTGACAACCTGTCAGCTTGACAGCTCGAGAGCTTGACAGGTAGACAAGTGAGTGACACTCTGGCATGTGGTGCATTGTTGTCACTTGTGAAGTCAGTCAGTCGGTCAGTCGGTTAGTCAGTCGGTGGGTGGGTCAGTGAGGCGTGTGACAAGCCTTGACAACCTGTCAGCTTGACAGCTCGAGAGCTTGACAGGTAGACAAGTGAGTGACACTCTGGCATGTGGTGCATTGTTGTCACTTGTGAAGTCAGTCAGTCGGTCAGTCGGTTAGTCAGTCGGTGGGTGGGTCAGTGAGGCGTGTGACAAGCCTTGACAACCTGTCAGCTTGACAGCTCGAGAGCTTGACAGGTAGACAAGTGAGTGACACTCTGGCATGTGGTGCATTGTTGTCACTTGTGAAGTCAGTCAGTCGGTCAGTAGTCAGTCGGTGGGTGGGTCAGTGAGGCGTGTGACAAGCCTTGACAACCTGTCAGCTTGACAGCTCGAGAGCTTGACAGGTAGACAAGTGAGTGACACTCTGGCATGTGGTGCATTGTTGTCACTTGTGAAGTCAGTCAGTCGGTCAGTCGGTTAGTCAGTCGGTGGGTGGGTCAGTGAGGCGTGTGACAAGCCTTGACAACCTGTCAGCTTGACAGCTCGAGAGCTTGACAGGTAGACAAGTGAGTGACACTCTGGCATGTGGTGCATTGTTGTCACTTGTGAAGTCAGTCAGTCGGTCAGTCGGTTAGTCAGTCGGTGGGTGGGTCAGTGAGGCGTGTGACAAGCCTTGACAACCTGTCAGCTTGACAGCTCGAGAGCTTGACAGGTAGACAAGTGAGTGACACTCTGGCATGTGGTGCATTGTTGTCACTTGTGAAGTCAGTCAGTCGGTCAGTCGGTTAGTCAGTCGGTGGGTGGGTCAGTGAGGCGTGTGACAAGCCTTGACAACCTGTCAGCTTGACAGCTCGAGAGCTTGACAGGTAGACAAGTGAGTGACACTCTGGCATGTGGTGCATTGTTGTCACTTGTGAAGTCAGTCAGTCGGTCAGTCGGTTAGTCAGTCGGTGGGTGGGTCAGTGAGGCGTGTGACAAGCCTTGACAACCTGTCAGCTTGACAGCTCGAGAGCTTGACAGGTAGACAAGTGAGTGAGACTCTGGCATGTGGTGCATTGTTGTCACTTGTGAAGTCAGTCAGTCGGTCAGTCGGTTAGTCAGTCGGTGGGTGGGTCAGTGAGGCGTGTGACAAGCCTTGACAACCTGTCAGCTTGACAGCTCGAGAGCTTGACAGGTAGACAAGTGAGTGACACTCTGGCATGTGGTGCATTGTTGTCACTTGTGAAGTCAGTCAGTCGGTCAGTCGGTTAGTCAGTCGGTGGGTGGGTCAGTGAGGCGTGTGACAAGCCTTGACAACCTGTCAGCTTGACAGCTCGAGAGCTTGACAGGTAGACAAGTGAGTGACACTCTGGCATGTGGTGCATTGTTGTCACTTGTGAAGTCAGTCAGTCGGTCAGTCGGTTAGTCAGTCGGTGGGTGGGTCAGTGAGGCGTGTGACAAGCCTTGACAACCTGTCAGCTTGACAGCTCGAGAGCTTGACAGGTAGACAAGTGAGTGACACTCTGGCATGTGGTGCATTGTTGTCACTTGTGAAGTCAGTCAGTCGGTCAGTCGGTTAGTCAGTCGGTGGGTGGGTCAGTGAGGCGTGTGACAAGCCTTGACAACCTGTCAGCTTGACAGCTCGAGAGCTTGACAGGTAGACAAGTGAGTGACACTCTGGCATGTGGTGCATTGTTGTCACTTGTGAAGTCAGTCAGTCGGTCAGTCGGTTAGTCAGTCGGTGGGTGGGTCAGTGAGGCGTGTGACAAGCCTTGACAACCTGTCAGCTTGACAGCTCGAGAGCTTGACAGGTAGACAAGTGAGTGACACTCTGGCATGTGGTGCATTGTTGTCACTTGTGAAGTCAGTCAGTCGGTCAGTCGGTTAGTCAGTCGGTGGGTGGGTCAGTGAGGCGTGTGACAAGCCTTGACAACCTGTCAGCTTGACAGCTCGAGAGCTTGACAGGTAGACAAGTGAGTGACACTCTGGCATGTGGTGCATTGTTGTCACTTGTGAAGTCAGTCAGTCGGTCAGTCGGTTAGTCAGTCGGTGGGTGGGTCAGTGAGGCGTGTGACAAGCCTTGACAACCTGTCAGCTTGACAGCTCGAGAGCTTGACAGGTAGACAAGTGAGTGACACTCTGGCATGTGGTGCATTGTTGTCACTTGTGAAGTCAGTCAGTCGGTCAGTCGGTTAGTCAGTCGGTGGGTGGGTCAGTGAGGCGTGTGACAAGCCTTGACAACCTGTCAGCTTGACAGCTCGAGAGCTTGACAGGTAGACAAGTGAGTGACACTCTGGCATGTGGTGCATTGTTGTCACTTGTGAAGTCAGTCAGTCGGTCAGTCGGTTAGTCAGTCGGTGGGTGGGTCAGTGAGGCGTGTGACAAGCCTTGACAACCTGTCAGCTTGACAGCTCGAGAGCTTGACAGGTAGACAAGTGAGTGACACTCTGGCATGTGGTGCATTGTTGTCACTTGTGAAGTCAGTCAGTCGGTCAGTCGGTTAGTCAGTCGGTGGGTGGGTCAGTGAGGCGTGTGACAAGCCTTGACAACCTGTCAGCTTGACAGCTCGAGAGCTTGACAGGTAGACAAGTGAGTGAGACTCTGGCATGTGGTGCATTGTTGTCACTTGTGAAGTCAGTCAGTCGGTCAGTCGGTTAGTCAGTCGGTGGGTGGGTCAGTGAGGCGTGTGACAAGCCTTGACAACCTGTCAGCTTGACAGCTCGAGAGCTTGACAGGTAGACAAGTGAGTGAGACTCTGGCATGTGGTGCATTGTTGTCACTTGTGAAGTCAGTCAGTCGGTCAGTCGGTTAGTCAGTCGGTGGGTGGGTCAGTGAGGCGTGTGACAAGCCTTGACAACCTGTCAGCTTGACAGCTCGAGAGCTTGACAGGTAGACAAGTGAGTGACACTCTGGCATGTGGTGCATTGTTGTCACTTGTGAAGTCAGTCAGTCGGTCAGTCGGTTAGTCAGTCGGTGGGTGGGTCAGTGAGGCGTGTGACAAGCCTTGACAACCTGTCAGCTTGACAGCTCGAGAGCTTGACAGGTAGACAAGTGAGTGACACTCTGGCATGTGGTGCATTGTTGTCACTTGTGAAGTCAGTCAGTCGGTCAGTCGGTTAGTCAGTCGGTGGGTGGGTCAGTGAGGCGTGTGACAAGCCTTGACAACCTGTCAGCTTGACAGCTCGAGAGCTTGACAGGTAGACAAGTGAGTGAGACTCTGGCATGTGGTGCATTGTTGTCACTTGTGAAGTCAGTCAGTCGGTCAGTCGGTTAGTCAGTCGGTGGGTGGGTCAGTGAGGCGTGTGACAAGCCTTGACAACCTGTCAGCTTGACAGCTCGAGAGCTTGACAGGTAGACAAGTGAGTGAGACTCTGGCATGTGGTGCATTGTTGTCACTTGTGAAGTCAGTCAGTCGGTCAGTCGGTTAGTCAGTCGGTGGGTGGGTCAGTGAGGCGTGTGACAAGCCTTGACAACCTGTCAGCTTGACAGCTCGAGAGCTTGACAGGTAGACAAGTGAGTGACACTCTGGCATGTGGTGCATTGTTGTCACTTGTGAAGTCAGTCAGTCGGTCAGTCGGTTAGTCAGTCGGTGGGTGGGTCAGTGAGGCGTGTGACAAGCCTTGACAACCTGTCAGCTTGACAGCTCGAGAGCTTGACAGGTAGACAAGTGAGTGAGACTCTGGCATGTGGTGCATTGTTGTCACTTGTGAAGTCAGTCAGTCGGTCAGTCGGTTAGTCAGTCGGTGGGTGGGTCAGTGAGGCGTGTGACAAGCCTTGACAACCTGTCAGCTTGACAGCTCGAGAGCTTGACAGGTAGACAAGTGAGTGACACTCTGGCATGTGGTGCATTGTTGTCACTTGTGAAGTCAGTCAGTCGGTCAGTCGGTTAGTCAGTCGGTGGGTGGGTCAGTGAGGCGTGTGACAAGCCTTGACAACCTGTCAGCTTGACAGCTCGAGAGCTTGACAGGTAGACAAGTGAGTGAGACTCTGGCATGTGGTGCATTGTTGTCACTTGTGAAGTCAGTCAGTCGGTCAGTCGGTTAGTCAGTCGGTGGGTGGGTCAGTGAGGCGTGTGACAAGCCTTGACAACCTGTCAGCTTGACAGCTCGAGAGCTTGACAGGTAGACAAGTGAGTGACACTCTGGCATGTGGTGCATTGTTGTCACTTGTGAAGTCAGTCAGTCGGTCAGTCGGTTAGTCAGTCGGTGGGTGGGTCAGTGAGGCGTGTGACAAGCCTTGACAACCTGTCAGCTTGACAGCTCGAGAGCTTGACAGGTAGACAAGTGAGTGACACTCTGGCATGTGGTGCATTGTTGTCACTTGTGAAGTCAGTCAGTCGGTCAGTCGGTTAGTCAGTCGGTGGGTGGGTCAGTGAGGCGTGTGACAAGCCTTGACAACCTGTCAGCTTGACAGCTCGAGAGCTTGACAGGTAGACAAGTGAGTGACACTCTGGCATGTGGTGCATTGTTGTCACTTGTGAAGTCAGTCAGTCGGTCAGTCGGTTAGTCAGTCGGTGGGTGGGTCAGTGAGGCGTGTGACAAGCCTTGACAACCTGTCAGCTTGACAGCTCGAGAGCTTGACAGGTAGACAAGTGAGTGACACTCTGGCATGTGGTGCATTGTTGTCACTTGTGAAGTCAGTCAGTCGGTCAGTCGGTTAGTCAGTCGGTGGGTGGGTCAGTGAGGCGTGTGACAAGCCTTGACAACCTGTCAGCTTGACAGCTCGAGAGCTTGACAGGTAGACAAGTGAGTGAGACTCTGGCATGTGGTGCATTGTTGTCACTTGTGAAGTCAGTCAGTCGGTCAGTCGGTTAGTCAGTCGGTGGGTGGGTCAGTGAGGCGTGTGACAAGCCTTGACAACCTGTCAGCTTGACAGCTCGAGAGCTTGACAGGTAGACAAGTGAGTGAGACTCTGGCATGTGGTGCATTGTTGTCACTTGTGAAGTCAGTCAGTCGGTCAGTCGGTTAGTCAGTCGGTGGGTGGGTCAGTGAGGCGTGTGACAAGCCTTGACAACCTGTCAGCTTGACAGCTCGAGAGCTTGACAGGTAGACAAGTGAGTGACACTCTGGCATGTGGTGCATTGTTGTCACTTGTGAAGTCAGTCAGTCGGTCAGTCGGTTAGTCAGTCGGTGGGTGGGTCAGTGAGGCGTGTGACAAGCCTTGACAACCTGTCAGCTTGACAGCTCGAGAGCTTGACAGGTAGACAAGTGAGTGACACTCTGGCATGTGGTGCATTGTTGTCACTTGTGAAGTCAGTCAGTCGGTCAGTCGGTTAGTCAGTCGGTGGGTGGGTCAGTGAGGCGTGTGACAAGCCTTGACAACCTGTCAGCTTGACAGCTCGAGAGCTTGACAGGTAGACAAGTGAGTGACACTCTGGCATGTGGTGCATTGTTGTCACTTGTGAAGTCAGTCAGTCGGTCAGTCGGTTAGTCAGTCGGTGGGTGGGTCAGTGAGGCGTGTGACAAGCCTTGACAACCTGTCAGCTTGACAGCTCGAGAGCTTGACAGGTAGACAAGTGAGTGACACTCTGGCATGTGGTGCATTGTTGTCACTTGTGAAGTCAGTCAGTCGGTCAGTCGGTTAGTCAGTCGGTGGGTGGGTCAGTGAGGCGTGTGACAAGCCTTGACAACCTGTCAGCTTGACAGCCTGAGAGCTTGACAGGTAGACAAGTGAGTGAGACTCTGGCATGTGGTGCATTGTTGTCACTTGTGAAGTCAGTCAGTCGGTCAGTCGGTTAGTCAGTCGGTGGGTGGGTCAGTGAGGCGTGTGACAAGCCTTGACAACCTGTCAGCTTGACAGCTCGAGAGCTTGACAGGTAGACAAGTGAGTGAGACTCTGGCATGTGGTGCATTGTTGTCACTTGTGAAGTCAGTCAGTCGGTCAGTCGGTTAGTCAGTCGGTGGGTGGGTCAGTGAGGCGTGTGACAAGCCTTGACAACCTGTCAGCTTGACAGCTCGAGAGCTTGACAGGTAGACAAGTGAGTGACACTCTGGCATGTGGTGCATTGTTGTCACTTGTGAAGTCAGTCAGTCGGTCAGTCGGTTAGTCAGTCGGTGGGTGGGTCAGTGAGGCGTGTGACAAGCCTTGACAACCTGTCAGCTTGACAGCTCGAGAGCTTGACAGGTAGACAAGTGAGTGAGACTCTGGCATGTGGTGCATTGTTGTCACTTGTGAAGTCAGTCAGTCGGTCAGTCGGTTAGTCAGTCGGTGGGTGGGTCAGTGAGGCGTGTGACAAGCCTTGACAACCTGTCAGCTTGACAGCTCGAGAGCTTGACAGGTAGACAAGTGAGTGAGACTCTGGCATGTGGTGCATTGTTGTCACTTGTGAAGTCAGTCAGTCGGTCAGTCGGTTAGTCAGTCGGTGGGTGGGTCAGTGAGGCGTGTGACAAGCCTTGACAACCTGTCAGCTTGACAGCTCGAGAGCTTGACAGGTAGACAAGTGAGTGAGACTCTGGCATGTGGTGCATTGTTGTCACTTGTGAAGTCAGTCAGTCGGTCAGTCGGTTAGTCAGTCGGTGGGTGGGTCAGTGAGGCGTGTGACAAGCCTTGACAACCTGTCAGCTTGACAGCTCGAGAGCTTGACAGGTAGACAAGTGAGTGAGACTCTGGCATGTGGTGCATTGTTGTCACTTGTGAAGTCAGTCAGTCGGTCAGTCGGTTAGTCAGTCGGTGGGTGGGTCAGTGAGGCGTGTGACAAGCCTTGACAACCTGTCAGCTTGACAGCTCGAGAGCTTGACAGGTAGACAAGTGAGTGAGACTCTGGCATGTGGTGCATTGTTGTCACTTGTGAAGTCAGTCAGTCGGTCAGTCGGTTAGTCAGTCGGTGGGTGGGTCAGTGAGGCGTGTGACAAGCCTTGACAACCTGTCAGCTTGACAGCTCGAGAGCTTGACAGGTAGACAAGTGAGTGACTCTGGCATGTGGTGCATTGTTGTCACTTGTGAAGTCAGTCAGTCGGTCAGTCGGTTAGTCAGTCGGTGGGTGGGTCAGTGAGGCGTGTGACAAGCCTTGACAACCTGTCAGCTTGACAGCTCGAGAGCTTGACAGGTAGACAAGTGAGTGACTCTGGCATGTGGTGCATTGTTGTCACTTGTGAAGTCAGTCAGTCGGTCAGTCGGTTAGTCAGTCGGTGGGTGGGTCAGTGAGGCGTGTGACAAGCCTTGACAACCTGTCAGCTTGACAGCTCGAGAGCTTGACAGGTAGACAAGTGAGTGACTCTGGCATGTGGTGCATTGTTGTCACTTGTGAAGTCAGTCAGTCGGTCAGTCGGTTAGTCAGTCGGTGGGTGGGTCAGTGAGGCGTGTGACAAGCCTTGACAACCTGTCAGCTTGACAGCTCGAGAGCTTGACAGGTAGACAAGTGAGTGAGACTCTGGCATGTGGTGCATTGTTGTCACTTGTGAAGTCAGTCAGTCGGTCAGTCGGTTAGTCAGTCGGTGGGTGGGTCAGTGAGGCGTGTGACAAGCCTTGACAACCTGTCAGCTTGACAGCTCGAGAGCTTGACAGGTAGACAAGTGAGTGACACTCTGGCATGTGGTGCATTGTTGTCACTTGTGAAGTCAGTCAGTCGGTCAGTCGGTTAGTCAGTCGGTGGGTGGGTCAGTGAGGCGTGTGACAAGCCTTGACAACCTGTCAGCTTGACAGCTCGAGAGCTTGACAGGTAGACAAGTGAGTGAGACTCTGGCATGTGGTGCATTGTTGTCACTTGTGAAGTCAGTCAGTCGGTCAGTCGGTAGTCGGTGGGTGGGTCAGTGAGGCGTGTGACAAGCCTTGACAACCTGTCAGCTTGACAGCTCGAGAGCTTGACAGGTAGACAAGTGAGTGAGACTCTGGCATGTGGTGCATTGTTGTCACTTGTGAAGTCAGTCAGTCGGTCAGTCGGTTAGTCAGTGGGTGGGTCAGTGAGGCGTGTGACAAGCCTTGACAACCTGTCAGCTTGACAGCTCGAGAGCTTGACAGGTAGACAAGTGAGTGAGACTCTGGCATGTGGTGCATTGTTGTCACTTGTGAAGTCAGTCAGTCGGTCAGTCGGTTAGTCAGTCGGTGGGTGGGTCAGTGAGGCGTGTGACAAGCCTTGACAACCTGTCAGCTTGACAGCTGAGAGCTTGACAGGTAGACAAGTGAGTGACTCTGGCATGTGGTGCATTGTTGTCACTTGTGAAGTCAGTCAGTCGGTCAGTCGGTTAGTCAGTCGGTGGGTGGGTCAGTGAGGCGTGTGACAAGCCTTGACAACCTGTCAGCTTGACAGCTCGAGAGCTTGACAGGTAGACAAGTGAGTGAGACTCTGGCATGTGGTGCATTGTTGTCACTTGTGAAGTCAGTCAGTCGGTCAGTCGGTTAGTCAGTCGGTGGGTGGGTCAGTGAGGCGTGTGACAAGCCTTGACAACCTGTCAGCTTGACAGCTCGAGAGCTTGACAGGTAGACAAGTGAGTGAGACTCTGGCATGTGGTGCATTGTTGTCACTTGTGAAGTCAGTCAGTCGGTCAGTCGGTTAGTCAGTCGGTGGGTGGGTCAGTGAGGCGTGTGACAAGCCTTGACAACCTGTCAGCTTGACAGCTCGAGAGCTTGACAGGTAGACAAGTGAGTGAGACTCTGGCATGTGGTGCATTGTTGTCACTTGTGAAGTCAGTCAGTCGGTCAGTCGGTTAGTCAGTCGGTGGGTGGGTCAGTGAGGCGGTGTGACAAGCCTTGACAACCTGTCAGCTTGACAGCTCGAGAGCTTGACAGGTAGACAAGTGAGTGACACTCTGGCATGTGGTGCATTGTTGTCACTTGTGAAGTCAGTCAGTCGGTCAGTCGGTTAGTCAGTCGGTGGGTGGGTCAGTGAGGCGTGTGACAAGCCTTGACAACCTGTCAGCTTGACAGCTCGAGAGCTTGACAGGTAGACAAGTGAGTGAGACTCTGGCATGTGGTGCATTGTTGTCACTTGTGAAGTCAGTCAGTCGGTCAGTCGGTTAGTCAGTCGGTGGGTGGGTCAGTGAGGCGTGTGACAAGCCTTGACAACCTGTCAGCTTGACAGCTCGAGAGCTTGACAGGTAGACAAGTGAGTGAGACTCTGGCATGTGGTGCATTGTTGTCACTTGTGAAGTCAGTCAGTCGGTCAGTCGGTTAGTCAGTCGGTGGGTGGGTCAGTGAGGCGTGTGACAAGCCTTGACAACCTGTCAGCTTGACAGCTCGAGAGCTTGACAGGTAGACAAGTGAGTGACACTCTGGCATGTGGTGCATTGTTGTCACTTGTGAAGTCAGTCAGTCGGTCAGTCGGTTAGTCAGTCGGTGGGTGGGTCAGTGAGGCGTGTGACAAGCCTTGACAACCTGTCAGCTTGACAGCTCGAGAGCTTGACAGGTAGACAAGTGAGTGACACTCTGGCATGTGGTGCATTGTTGTCACTTGTGAAGTCAGTCAGTCGGTCAGTCGGTTAGTCAGTCGGTGGGTGGGTCAGTGAGGCGTGTGACAAGCCTTGACAACCTGTCAGCTTGACAGCTCGAGAGCTTGACAGGTAGACAAGTGAGTGAGACTCTGGCTGTGGTGCATTGTTGTCACTTGTGAAGTCAGTCAGTCGGTCAGTCGGTTAGTCAGTCGGTGGGGGGTCAGTGAGGCGTGTGTGACAAGCCTTGACAACCTGTCAGCTTGACAGCTCGAGAGCTTGACAGGTAGACAAGTGAGTGACACTCTGGCATGTGGTGCATTGTTGTCACTTGTGAAGTCAGTCAGTCGGTCAGTCGGTTAGTCAGTCGGTGGGTGGGTCAGTGAGGCGTGTGACAAGCCTTGACAACCTGTCAGCTTGACAGCTCGAGAGCTTGACAGGTAGACAAGTGAGTGAGACTCTGGCATGTGGTGCATTGTTGTCACTTGTGAAGTCAGTCAGTCGGTCAGTCGGTTAGTCAGTCGGTGGGTGGGTCAGTGAGGCGTGTGACAAGCCTTGACAACCTGTCAGCTTGACAGCTCGAGAGCTTGACAGGTAGACAAGTGAGTGACACTCTGGCATGTGGTGCATTGTTGTCACTTGTGAAGTCAGTCAGTCGGTCAGTCGGTTAGTCAGTCGGTGGGTGGGTCAGTGAGGCGTGTGACAAGCCTTGACAACCTGTCAGCTTGACAGCTCGAGAGCTTGACAGGTAGACAAGTGAGTGAGACTCTGGCATGTGGTGCATTGTTGTCACTTGTGAAGTCAGTCAGTCGGTCAGTCGGTTAGTCAGTCGGTGGGTGGGTCAGTGAGGCGTGTGACAAGCCTTGACAACCTGTCAGCTTGACAGCTCGAGAGCTTGACAGGTAGACAAGTGAGTGAGACTCTGGCATGTGGTGCATTGTGTCACTTGTGAAGTCAGTCAGTCGGTCAGTCGGTTAGTCAGTCGGTGGGTGGGTCAGTGAGGCGTGTGACAAGCCTTGACAACCTGTCAGCTTGACAGCTCGAGAGCTTGACAGGTAGACAAGTGAGGACTCTGGCATGTGGTGCATTGTTGTCACTTGTGAAGTCAGTCAGTCGGTCAGTCGGTTAGTCAGTCGGTGGGTGGGTCAGTGAGGCGTGTGACAAGCCTTGACAACCTGTCAGCTTGACAGCTCGAGAGCTTGACAGGTAGACAAGTGAGTGACACTCTGGCATGTGGTGCATTGTTGTCACTTGTGAAGTCAGTCAGTCGGTCAGTTAGTCAGTCGGTGGGTGGGTCAGTGAGGCGTGTGACAAGCCTTGACAACCTGTCAGCTTGACAGCTCGAGAGCTTGACAGGTAGACAAGTGAGTGAGACTCTGGCATGTGGTGCATTGTTGTCACTTGTGAAGTCAGTCAGTCGGTCAGTCGGTTAGTCAGTCGGTGGGTGGGTCAGTGAGGCGTGTGACAAGCCTTGACAACCTGTCAGCTTGACAGCCTGAGAGCTTGACAGGTAGACAAGTGAGTGAGACTCTGGCATGTGGTGCATTGTTGTCACTTGTGAAGTCAGTCAGTCGGTCAGTCGGTTAGTCAGTCGGTGGGTGGGTCAGTGAGGCGTGTGACAAGCCTTGACAACCTGTCAGCTTGACAGCTCGAGAGCTTGACAGGTAGACAAGTGAGTGACTCTGGCATGTGGTGCATTGTTGTCACTTGTGAAGTCAGTCAGTCGGTCAGTCGGTTAGTCAGTCGGTGGGTGGGTCAGTGAGGCGTGTGACAAGCCTTGACAACCTGTCAGCTTGACAGCTCGAGAGCTTGACAGGTAGACAAGTGAGTGAGACTCTGGCATGTGGTGCATTGTTGTCACTTGTGAAGTCAGTCAGTCGGTCAGTCGGTTAGTCAGTCGGTGGGTGGGTCAGTGAGGCGTGTGACAAGCCTTGACAACCTGTCAGCTTGACAGCTCGAGAGCTTGACAGGTAGACAAGTGAGTGAGACTCTGGCATGTGGTGCATTGTTGTCACTTGTGAAGTCAGTCAGTCGGTCAGTCGGTCAGTCGGTGGGTGGGTCAGTGAGGCGTGTGACAAGCCTTGACAACCTGTCAGCTTGACAGCTCGAGAGCTTGACAGGTAGACAAGTGAGTGAGACACTCTGGCATGTGGTGCATTGTTGTCACTTGTGAAGTCAGTCAGTCGGTCAGTCGGTTAGTCAGTCGGTGGGTGGGTCAGTGAGGCGTGTGACAAGCCTTGACAACCTGTCAGCTTGACAGCTCGAGAGCTTGACAGGTAGACAAGTGAGTGACACTCTGGCATGTGGTGCATTGTTGTCACTTGTGAAGTCAGTCAGTCGGTCAGTCGGTTAGTCAGTCGGTGGGTGGGTCAGTGAGGCGTGTGTGACAAGCCTTGACAACCTGTCAGCTTGACAGCTGAGAGCTTGACAGGTAGACAAGTGAGTGACACTCTGGCATGTGGTGCATTGTTGTCACTTGTGAAGTCAGTCAGTCGGTCAGTCGGTTAGTCAGTCGGGGGTGGGTCAGTGAGGCGTGTGACAAGCCTTGACAACCTGTCAGCTTGACAGCTCGAGAGCTTGACAGGTAGACAAGTGAGTGAGACTCTGGCATGTGGTGCATTGTTGTCACTTGTGAAGTCAGTCAGTCGGTCAGTCGGTTAGTCAGTCGGGGGTGGGTCAGTGAGGCTGTGACAAGCCTTGACAACCTGTCAGCTTGACAGCGAGAGCTTGACAGGTAGACAAGTGAGTGAGACTCTGGCATGTGGTGCATTGTTGTCACTTGTGAAGTCAGTCAGTCGGTCAGTCGGTTAGTCAGTCGGTGGGTGGGTCAGTGAGGCGTGTGACAAGCCTTGACAACCTGTCAGCTTGACAGCTCGAGAGCTTGACAGGTAGACAAGTGAGTGAGACTCTGGCATGTGGTGCATTGTTGTCACTTGTGAAGTCAGTCAGTCGGTCAGTCGGTTAGTCAGTCGGTGGGTGGGTCAGTGAGGCGTGTGACAAGCCTTGACAACCTGTCAGCTTGACAGCTCGAGAGCTTGACAGGTAGACAAGTGAGTGAGACTCTGGCATGTGGTGCATTGTTGTCACTTGTGAAGTCAGTCAGTCGGTCAGTCGGTTAGTCAGTCGGTGGGTGGGTCAGTGAGGCGTGTGACAAGCCTTGACAACCTGTCAGCTTGACAGCTCGAGAGCTTGACAGGTAGACAAGTGAGTGACACTCTGGCATGTGGTGCATTGTTGTCACTTGTGAAGTCAGTCAGTCGGTCAGTCGGTTAGTCAGTCGGTGGGTGGGTCAGTGAGGCGTGTGACAAGCCTTGACAACCTGTCAGCTTGACAGCTCGAGAGCTTGACAGGTAGACAAGTGAGTGAGACTCTGGCATGTGGTGCATTGTTGTCACTTGTGAAGTCAGTCAGTCGGTCAGTCGGTTAGTCAGTCGGTGGGTGGGTCAGTGAGGCGTGTGACAAGCCTTGACAACCTGTCAGCTTGACAGCTTGAGAGCTTGAGAGCTTGACAGGTAGACAAGTGAGTGACACTCTGGCATGTGGTGCATTGTTGTCACTTGTGAAGTCAGTCAGTCGGTCAGTCGGTTAGTCAGTCGGTGGGTGGGTCAGTGAGGCGTGTGACAAGCCTTGACAACCTGTCAGCTTGACAGCTCGAGAGCTTGACAGGTAGACAAGTGAGTGAGACTCTGGCATGTGGTGCATTGTTGTCACTTGTGAAGTCAGTCAGTCGGTTAGTCAGTCGGTGGGTGGGTCAGTGAGGCGTGTGACAAGCCTTGACAACCTGTCAGCTTGACAGCTCGAGAGCTTGACAGGTAGACAAGTGAGTGAGACTCTGGCATGTGGTGCATTGTTGTCACTTGTGAAGTCAGTCAGTCGGTCAGTCGGTTAGTCAGTCGGTGGGTGGGTCAGTGAGGCGTGTGACAAGCCTTGAAACCTGTCAGCTTGACAGCTGAGAGCTTGACAGGTAGACAAGTGAGTGACACTCTGGCATGTGGTGCATTGTTGTCACTTGTGAAGTCAGTCAGTCGGTCGTCGGTTAGTCAGTCGGTGGGTGGGTCAGTGAGGCGTGTGACAAGCCTTGACAACCTGTCAGCTTGACAGCTCGAGAGCTTGACAGGTAGACAAGTGAGTGACACTCTGGCATGTGGTGCATTGTGTCACTTGTGAAGTCAGTCAGTCGGTCAGTCGGTTAGTCAGTCGGTGGGTGGGTCAGTGAGGCGTGTGACAAGCCTTGACAACCTGTCAGCTTGACAGCTCGAGAGCTTGACAGGTAGACAAGTGAGTGAGACTCTGGCATGTGGTGCATTGTTGTCACTTGTGAAGTCAGTCAGTCGGTCAGTCGGTTAGTCAGTCGGTGGGTGGGTCAGTGAGGCGTGTGACAAGCCTTGACAACCTGTCAGCTTGACAGCTCGAGAGCTTGACAGGTAGACAAGTGAGTGAGACTCTGGCATGTGGTGCATTGTTGTCACTTGTGAAGTCAGTCAGTCGGTCAGTCGGTTAGTCAGTCGGTGGGTGGGTCAGTGAGGCGTGTGACAAGCCTTGACAACCTGTCAGCTTGACAGCTCGAGAGCTTGACAGGTAGACAAGTGAGTGACTCTGGCATGTGGTGCATTGTTGTCACTTGTGAAGTCAGTCAGTCGGTCAGTCGGTTAGTCAGTCGGTGGGTGGGTCAGTGAGGCGTGTGACAAGCCTTGACAACCTGTCAGCTTGACAGCTCGAGAGCTTGACAGGTAGACAAGTGAGTGAGACTCTGGCATGTGGTGCATTGTTGTCACTTGTGAAGTCAGTCAGTCGGTCAGTCGGTTAGTCGGTCAGTCGGTGGGTGGGTCAGTGAGGCGTGTGACAAGCCTTGACAACCTGTCAGCTTGACAGCTCGAGAGCTTGACAGGTAGACAAGTGAGTGAGACTCTGGCATGTGGTGCATTGTTGTCACTTGTGAAGTCAGTCAGTCGGTCAGTCGGTTAGTCAGTCGGTGGGTGGGTCAGTGAGGCGTGTGACAAGCCTTGACAACCTGTCAGCTTGACAGCTCGAGAGCTTGACAGGTAGACAAGTGAGTGAGACTCTGGCATGTGGTGCATTGTTGTCACTTGTGAAGTCAGTCAGTCGGTCAGTCGGTTAGTCAGTCGGTGGGGGGTCAGTGAGGCGTGTGACAAGCCTTGACAAACTGTCAGCTTGACAGCTCGAGAGCTTGACAGGTAGACAAGTGAGTGAGACTCTGGCATGTGGTGCATTGTGTCACTTGTGAAGTCAGTCAGTCGGTCAGTCGGTTAGTCAGTCGGTGGGTGGGTCAGTGAGGCGTGTGACAAGCCTTGACAAACCTGTCAGCTTGACAGCTCGAGAGCTTGACAGGTAGACAAGTGAGTGACACTCTGGCATGTGGTGCATTGTTGTCACTTGTGAAGTCAGTCAGTCGGTTAGTCAGTCGGTGGGTGGGTCAGTGAGGCGTGTGACAAGCCTTGACAACCTGTCAGCTTGACAGCTCGAGAGCTTGACAGGTAGACAAGTGAGTGACACTCTGGCATGTGGTGCATTGTTGTCACTTGTGAAGTCAGTCAGTCGGTCAGTCGGTTAGTCAGTCGGTGGGTGGGTCAGTGAGGCGTGTGACAAGCCTTGACAACCTGTCAGCTTGACAGCGAGAGCTTGACAGGTAGACAAGTGAGACTCTGGCATGTGGTGCATTGTTGTCACTTGTGAAGTCAGTCAGTCGGTCAGTCGGTTAGTCAGTCGGGGGTGGGTCAGTGAGGCGTGTGACAAGCCTTGACAACCTGTCAGCTTGACAGCTCGAGAGCTTGACAGGTAGACAAGTGAGTGAGACTGGCATGTGGTGCATTGTTGTCACTTGTGAAGTCAGTCAGTCGGTTAGTCAGTCGGTGGGTGGGTCAGTAGTGAGGCGTGTGACAAGCCTTGACAACCTGTCAGCTTGAGCTGAGAGCTTGACAGGTAGACAAGTGAGTGAGACTCTGGCATGTGGTGCATTGTGTCACTTGTGAAGTCAGTCAGTCAGTCAGTCGGTTAGTCAGTCGGTGGGTGGGTCAGTGAGGCGTGTGACAAGCCTTGACAACCTGTCAGCTTGACAGCTCGAGAGCTTGACAGGTAGACAAGTGAGTGAGACTCTGGCATGTGGTGCATTGTGTCACTTGTGAAGTCAGTCAGTCGGTCAGTCGGTCAGTCGGTGGGTGGGTCAGTGAGGCGTGTGACAAGCCTTGACAACTGTCAGCTTGAAGCTCGAGAGTTGACAGGTAGACAAGTGAGTGAGACTCTGGCATGTGGTGCATTGTTGTCACTTGTGAAGTCAGTCAGTCGGTCAGTCGGTTAGTCAGTCGGTGGGTGGGTCAGTGAGGCGTGTGACAAGCCTTGACAACCTGTCAGCTTGACAGCTCGAGAGCTTGACAGGTAGACAAGTGAGTGAGACTCTGGCATGTGGTGCATTGTTGTCACTTGTGAAGTCAGTCAGTCGGTCAGTCGGTTAGTCAGTCGGTGGGTGGGTCAGTGAGGCGGTGACAAGCCTTGACAACCTGTCAGCTTGACAGCTCGAGAGCTTGACAGGTAGACAAGTGAGTGAGACTCTGGCATGTGGTGCATTTGTCACTTGTGAAGTCAGTCAGTCGGTCAGTCGGTTAGTCAGTCGGTGGGTGGGTCAGTGAGGCGTGTGACAAGCCTTGACAACCTGTCAGCTTGACAGCTCGAGAGCTTGACAGGTAGACAAGTGAGTGAGACTCTGGCATGTGGTGCATGTGTTGTCACTTGTGAAGTCAGTCAGTCGGTCAGTCGGTAGTCAGTCGGGGGTGGGTCAGTGAGGCGTGTGACAAGCCTTGACAACCTGTCAGCTTGACAGCTCGAGAGCTTGACAGGTAGACAAGTGAGTGAGACTCTGGCATGTGGGCATTGTTGTCACTTGTGAAGTCAGTCAGTCGGTCAGTCGGTTAGTCAGTCGGTGGGTGGGTCAGTGAGGCGTGTGACAAGCCTTGACAACCTGTCAGCTTGACAGCTCGAGAGCTTGACAGGTAGACAAGTGAGTGACACTCTGGATGTGGTGCATTGTTGTCACTTGTGAAGTCAGTCAGTCGGTCAGTCGGTTAGTCAGTCGGTGGGTGGGTCAGTGAGGCGTGTGACAAGCCTTGACAAACCTGTCAGCTTGACAGCTCGAGAGCTTGACAGGTAGACAAGTGAGTGAGACTCTGGCATGTGGTGCATTGTTGTCACTTGTGAAGTCAGTCAGTCGGGTTAGTCAGTCGGTGGTGGGTCAGTGAGGCATGTGACAAGCCTTGACAACTGTCAGCTTGACAGCTCGAGAGCTTGACAGGTAGACAAGTGAGTGACACTCTGGCATGTGGTGCATTGTTGTCACTTGTGAAGTCAGTCAGTCGGTCAGTCGGTTAGTCAGTCGGTGGGTGGGTCAGTGAGGCGTGTGACAAGCCTTGACAACCTGTCAGCTTGACAGCTCGAGAGCTTGACAGGTAGACAAGTGAGTGAGACTCTGGCATGTGGTGCATTGTTGTCACTTGTGAAGTCAGTCAGTCGGTCAGTCGGTTAGTCAGTGGGGTGGGTCAGTGAGGGTGTGACAAGCCTTGACAACTGTCAGCTTGACAGCGAGAGCTTGACAGGTAGACAAGTGAGTGAGACTCTGGCATGTGGTGCATTGTTGTCACTTGTGAAGTCAGTCAGTCGGTCAGTCGGTTAGTCAGTCGGTGGGTGGGTCAGTGAGGCGTGTGTGTGACAAGCTTGACAACCTGTCAGCTTGACAGCTCGAGAGCTGACAGGTAGACAAGTGAGTGACACTCTGGCATGTGGTGCATTGTTGTCACTTGTGAAGTCAGTCAGTCGGTCAGTCGGTTAGTCAGTCGGTGGGGTGGGTCAGTGAGGGGTGTGACAAGCCTGACAACCTGTCAGCTTGACAGCTCGAGAGCTTGACAGGTAGACAAGTGAGTGACATCTGGCATGTGGTGCATTGTTGTCACTTGTGAAGTCAGTCAGTCGGTCAGTCGGTTAGTCAGTCGGTGGGTGGGTCAGTGAGGCGTGTGTGACAAGCTTGACAACCTGTCAGCTTGACAGCTCGAGAGCTGACAGGTAGACAAGTGAGTGAGACTCTGGCATTGTGGTGCATTGTTGTCACTTGTGAAGTCAGTCAGTCGGTCAGTCGGTAGTCAGTGGTGGGTGGGTCAGTGAGGCGTGTGACAA
>MRSW03000404.1:0-25169 GCA_001923025.3 Taenia multiceps
GAGAGCTGACAGGTAGACAAGTGAGTGAACTCTGGCATTGTGTGCATTGTTGTCACTTGTGAAGTCAGTCAGTCGGTCAGTCGGTTAGTCAGTCGGTGGGTGGGTCAGTGAGGCGTGTGACAAGCCTTGACAACCTGTCAGCTTGACAGCTCGAGAGCTTGACAGGTAGACAAGTGAGTGAGACTCTGGCATGTGGTGCATTGTTGTCACTTGTGAAGTCAGTCAGTCGGTTAGTCAGTCGGTGGGTGGGTCAGTGAGGCGTGTGACAAGCCTTGACAACCTGTCAGCTTGACAGCTCGAGAGCTTGACAGGTAGACAAGTGAGTGACTCTGGCATGTGGTGCATTGTTGTCACTTGTGAAGTCAGTCAGTCGGTCAGTCGGTTAGTCAGTCGGTGGGTGGGTCAGTGAGGCGTGTGACAAGCCTTGACAACCTGTCAGCTTGACAGCTCGAGAGCTTGACAGGTAGACAAGTGAGTGACACTCTGGCATGTGGTGCATTGTTGTCACTTGTGAAGTCAGTCAGTCGGTCAGTCGGTTAGTCAGTCGGTGGGTGGGTCAGTGAGGCGTGTGACAAGCCTTGACAACCTGTCAGCTTGACAGCTCGAGAGCTTGACAGGTAGACAAGTGAGTGAGACTCTGGCATGTGGTGCATTGTTGTCACTTGTGAAGTCAGTCTGTCTGTCGGTCAGTCGGTTAGTCAGTCGGTGGGTGGGTCAGTGAGGCGTGTGACAAGCCTTGACAACCTGTCAGCTTGACAGCTCGAGAGCTTGACAGGTAGACAAGTGAGTGAGACTCTGGCATGTGGTGCATTGTTGTCACTTGTGAAGTCAGTCAGTCGGTCAGTCGGGTCAGTCGGTGGGTGGGTCAGTGAGGCGTGTGACAAGCCTTGACAACCTGTCAGCTTGACAGCTCGAGAGCTTGACAGGTAGACAAGTGAGTGACTCTGGCATGTGGTGCATTGTTGTCACTTGTGAAGTCAGTCAGTCGGTCAGTCGGTTAGTCAGTCGGTGGGTGGGTCAGTGAGGCGTGTGACAAGCCTTGACAACCTGTCAGCTTGACAGCTCGAGAGCTTGACAGGTAGACAAGTGAGTGAGACTCTGGCATGTGGTGCATTGTTGTCACTTGTGAAGTCAGTCAGTCGGTTAGTCAGTCGTGGTGGGTGGGTCAGTGAGGCGTGTGACAAGCCTTGACAACCTGTCAGCTTGACAGCTCGAGAGCTTGACAGGTAGACAAGTGAGTGAGACTCTGGCATGTGGTGCATTGTTGTCACTTGTGAAGTCAGTCAGTCGGTCAGTCGGTTAGTCAGTCGGTGGGTGGGTCAGTGAGGCGTGTGACAAGCCTTGACAACCTGTCAGCTTGACAGCTCGAGAGCTTGACAGGTAGACAAGTGAGTGAGACTCTGGCATGTGGTGCATTGTTGTCACTTGTGAAGTCAGTCAGTCGGTCAGTCGGTTAGTCAGTCGGTGGGTGGGTCAGTGAGGCGTGTGACAAGCCTTGACAACCTGTCAGCTTGACAGCTCGAGAGCTTGACAGGTAGACAAGTGAGTGACACTCTGGCATGTGGTGCATTGTTGTCACTTGTGAAGTCAGTCAGTCGGTCAGTCGGTTAGTCAGTCGGTGGGTGGGTCAGTGAGGCGTGTGACAAGCCTTGACAACCTGTCAGCTTGACAGCTCGAGAGCTTGACAGGTAGACAAGTGAGTGAGACTCTGGCATGTGGTGCATTGTTGTCACTTGTGAAGTCAGTCAGTCGGTCAGTCGGTTAGTCAGTCGGTGGGTGGGTCAGTGAGGCGTGTGACAAGCCTTGACAACCTGTCAGCTTGACAGCTCGAGAGCTTGACAGGTAGACAAGTGAGTGACACTCTGGCATGTGGTGCATTGTTGTCACTTGTGAAGTCAGTCAGTCGGTCAGTCGGTTAGTCAGTCGGTGGGTGGGTCAGTGAGGCGTGTGACAAGCCTTGACAACCTGTCAGCTTGACAGCTCGAGAGCTTGACAGGTAGACAAGTGAGTGACTCTGGCATGTGGTGCATTGTTGTCACTTGTGAAGTCAGTCAGTCGGTCAGTCGGTTAGTCAGTCGGTGGGTGGGTCAGTGAGGCGTGTGACAAGCCTTGACAACCTGTCAGCTTGACAGCTCGAGAGCTTGACAGGTAGACAAGTGAGTGAGACTCTGGCATGTGGTGCATTGTTGTCACTTGTGAAGTCAGTCAGTCGGTCAGTCGGTTAGTCAGTCGGTGGGTGGGTCAGTGAGGCGTGTGACAAGCCTTGACAACCTGTCAGCTTGACAGCTCGAGAGCTTGACAGGTAGACAAGTGAGTGAGACTCTGGCATGTGGTGCATTGTTGTCACTTGTGAAGTCAGTCAGTCGGTCAGTCGGTTAGTCAGTCGGTGGGTGGGTCAGTGAGGCGTGTGACAAGCCTTGACAACCTGTCAGCTTGACAGCTCGAGAGCTTGACAGGTAGACAAGTGAGTGACACTCTGGCATGTGGTGCATTGTTGTCACTTGTGAAGTCAGTCAGTCGGTCAGTCGGTTAGTCAGTCGGTGGGTGGGTCAGTGAGGCGTGTGACAAGCCTTGACAACCTGTCAGCTTGACAGCTCGAGAGCTTGACAGGTAGACAAGTGAGTGAGACTCTGGCATGTGGTGCATTGTTGTCACTTGTGAAGTCAGTCAGTCGGTCAGTCGGTTAGTCAGTCGGTGGGTGGGTCAGTGAGGCGTGTGACAAGCCTTGACAACCTGTCAGCTTGACAGCTGAGAGCTTGACAGGTAGACAAGTGAGTGACTCTGGCATGTGGTGCATTGTTGTCACTTGTGAAGTCAGTCAGTCGGTCAGTCGGTTAGTCAGTCGGGGGTGGGTCAGTGAGGCGTGTGACAAGCCTTGACAACCTGTCAGCTTGACAGCTCGAGAGCTTGACAGGTAGACAAGTGAGTGAGACTCTGGCATGTGGTGCATTGTTGTCACTTGTGAAGTCAGTCAGTCGGTCAGTCGGTTAGTCAGTCGGTGGGTGGGTCAGTGAGGCGTGTGACAAGCCTTGACAACCTGTCAGCTTGACAGCTCGAGAGCTTGACAGGTAGACAAGTGAGTGAGACTCTGGCATGTGGTGCATTGTTGTCACTTGTGAAGTCAGTCTGTCGGTTAGTCAGTCGGTTAGTCAGTCGGTGGGTGGGTCAGTGAGGCGTGTGACAAGCCTTGACAACCTGTCAGCTTGACAGCTCGAGAGCTTGACAGGTAGACAAGTGAGTGAGACTCTGGCATGTGGTGCATTGTTGTCACTTGTGAAGTCAGTCAGTCGGTCAGTCGGTTAGTCAGTCGGTGGGTGGGTCAGTGAGGCGTGTGACAAGCCTTGACAACCTGTCAGCTTGACAGCTCGAGAGCTTGACAGGTAGACAAGTGAGTGAGACTCTGGCATGTGGTGCATTGTTGTCACTTGTGAAGTCAGTCAGTCGGTCAGTCGGTTAGTCAGTCGGTGGGTGGGTCAGTGAGGCGTGTGACAAGCCTTGACAACCTGTCAGCTTGACAGCTCGAGAGCTTGACAGGTAGACAAGTGAGTGAGACTCTGGCATGTGGTGCATTGTTGTCACTTGTGAAGTCAGTCAGTCGGTCAGTCGGTTAGTCAGTCGGTGGGTGGGTCAGTGAGGCGTGTGACAAGCCTTGACAACCTGTCAGCTTGACAGCTCGAGAGCTTGACAGGTAGACAAGTGAGTGAGACTCTGGCATGTGGTGCATTGTTGTCACTTGTGAAGTCAGTCAGTCGGTCAGTCGGTTAGTCAGTCGGTGGGTGGGTCAGTGAGGCGTGTGACAAGCCTTGACAACCTGTCAGCTTGACAGCTCGAGAGCTTGACAGGTAGACAAGTGAGTGACACTCTGGCATGTGGTGCATTGTTGTCACTTGTGAAGTCAGTCAGTCGGTCAGTCGGTTAGTCAGTCGGTGGGTGGGTCAGTGAGGCGTGTGACAAGCCTTGACAACCTGTCAGCTTGACAGCCTGAGAGCTTGACAGGTAGACAAGTGAGTGACTCTGGCATGTGGTGCATTGTTGTCACTTGTGAAGTCAGTCAGTCGGTCAGTCGGTTAGTCAGTCGTGGGTGGGTCAGTGAGGCGTGTGACAAGCCTTGACAACCTGTCAGCTTGACAGCTCGAGAGCTTGACAGGTAGACAAGTGAGTGACTCTGGCATGTGGTGCATTGTTGTCACTTGTGAAGTCAGTCAGTCGGTCAGTCGGTTAGTCAGTCGGTGGGTGGGTCAGTGAGGCGTGTGACAAGCCTTGACAACCTGTCAGCTTGACAGCTCGAGAGCTTGACAGGTAGACAAGTGAGTGAGACTCTGGCATGTGGTGCATTGTTGTCACTTGTGAAGTCAGTCAGTCGGTCAGTCGGTTAGTCAGTCGGTGGGTGGGTCAGTGAGGCGTGTGACAAGCCTTGACAACCTGTCAGCTTGACAGCTCGAGAGCTTGACAGGTAGACAAGTGAGTGAGACTCTGGCATGTGGTGCATTGTTGTCACTTGTGAAGTCAGTCAGTCGGTCAGTCGGTTAGTCAGTCGGTGGGTGGGTCAGTGAGGCGTGTGACAAGCCTTGACAACCTGTCAGCTTGACAGCTCGAGAGCTTGACAGGTAGACAAGTGAGTGAGACTCTGGCATGTGGTGCATTGTTGTCACTTGTGAAGTCAGTCAGTCGGTCAGTCGGTTAGTCAGTCGGTGGGTGGGTCAGTGAGGCGTGTGACAAGCCTTGACAACCTGTCAGCTTGACAGCTCGAGAGCTTGACAGGTAGACAAGTGAGTGAGACTCTGGCATGTGGTGCATTGTTGTCACTTGTGAAGTCAGTCAGTCGGTCAGTCGGTTAGTCAGTCGGTGGGTGGGTCAGTGAGGCGTGTGACAAGCCTTGACAACCTGTCAGCTTGACAGCTCGAGAGCTTGACAGGTAGACAAGTGAGTGACACTCTGGCATGTGGTGCATTGTTGTCACTTGTGAAGTCAGTCAGTCGGTCAGTCGGTTAGTCAGTCGGTGGGTGGGTCAGTGAGGCGTGTGACAAGCCTTGACAACCTGTCAGCTTGACAGCTCGAGAGCTTGACAGGTAGACAAGTGAGTGAGACTCTGGCATGTGGTGCATTGTTGTCACTTGTGAAGTCAGTCAGTCGGTCAGTCGGTTAGTCAGTCGGTGGGTGGGTCAGTGAGGCGTGTGACAAGCCTTGACAACCTGTCAGCTTGACAGCTCGAGAGCTTGACAGGTAGACAAGTGAGTGAGACTCTGGCATGTGGTGCATTGTTGTCACTTGTGAAGTCAGTCAGTCGGTCAGTCGGTTAGTCAGTCGGTGGGTGGGTCAGTGAGGCGTGTGACAAGCCTTGACAACCTGTCAGCTTGACAGCTCGAGAGCTTGACAGGTAGACAAGTGAGTGAGACTCTGGCATGTGGTGCATTGTTGTCACTTGTGAAGTCAGTCAGTCGGTCAGTCGGTTAGTCAGTCGGTGGGTGGGTCAGTGAGGCGTGTGACAAGCCTTGACAACCTGTCAGCTTGACAGCTCGAGAGCTTGACAGGTAGACAAGTGAGTGACACTCTGGCATGTGGTGCATTGTTGTCACTTGTGAAGTCAGTCAGTCGGTCAGTCGGTTAGTCAGTCGGTGGGTGGGTCAGTGAGGCGTGTGACAAGCCTTGACAACCTGTCAGCTTGACAGCTCGAGAGCTTGACAGGTAGACAAGTGAGTGAGACTCTGGCATGTGGTGCATTGTTGTCACTTGTGAAGTCAGTCAGTCGGTCAGTCGGTTAGTCAGTCGGTGGGTGGGTCAGTGAGGCGTGTGACAAGCCTTGACAACCTGTCAGCTTGACAGCTCGAGAGCTTGACAGGTAGACAAGTGAGTGACTCTGGCATGTGGTGCATTGTTGTCACTTGTGAAGTCAGTCAGTCGGTCAGTCGGTTAGTCAGTCGGTGGGTGGGTCAGTGAGGCGTGTGACAAGCCTTGACAACCTGTCAGCTTGACAGCTCGAGAGCTTGACAGGTAGACAAGTGAGTGACTCTGGCATGTGGTGCATTGTTGTCACTTGTGAAGTCAGTCAGTCGGTCAGTCGGTTAGTCAGTCGGTGGGTGGGTCAGTGAGGCGTGTGACAAGCCTTGACAACCTGTCAGCTTGACAGCTCGAGAGCTTGACAGGTAGACAAGTGAGTGACACTCTGGCATGTGGTGCATTGTTGTCACTTGTGAAGTCAGTCAGTCGGTCAGTCGGTTAGTCAGTCGGTGGGTGGGTCAGTGAGGCGTGTGACAAGCCTTGACAACCTGTCAGCTTGACAGCTCGAGAGCTTGACAGGTAGACAAGTGAGTGACACTCTGGCATGTGGTGCATTGTTGTCACTTGTGAAGTCAGTCAGTCGGTCAGTCGGTTAGTCAGTCGGTGGGTGGGTCAGTGAGGCGTGTGACAAGCCTTGACAACCTGTCAGCTTGACAGCTCGAGAGCTTGACAGGTAGACAAGTGAGTGAGACTCTGGCATGTGGTGCATTGTTGTCACTTGTGAAGTCAGTCAGTCGGTCAGTCGGTTAGTCAGTCGGTGGGTGGGTCAGTGAGGCGTGTGACAAGCCTTGACAACCTGTCAGCTTGACAGCTCGAGAGCTTGACAGGTAGACAAGTGAGTGACACTCTGGCATGTGGTGCATTGTTGTCACTTGTGAAGTCAGTCAGTCGGTCAGTCGGTTAGTCAGTCGGTGGGTGGGTCAGTGAGGCGTGTGACAAGCCTTGACAACCTGTCAGCTTGACAGCTCGAGAGCTTGACAGGTAGACAAGTGAGTGACACTCTGGCATGTGGTGCATTGTTGTCACTTGTGAAGTCAGTCAGTCGGTCAGTCGGTTAGTCAGTCGGTGGGTGGGTCAGTGAGGCGTGTGACAAGCCTTGACAACCTGTCAGCTTGACAGCCTGAGAGCTTGACAGGTAGACAAGTGAGTGAGACTCTGGCATGTGGTGCATTGTTGTCACTTGTGAAGTCAGTCAGTCGGTCAGTCGGTTAGTCAGTCGGTGGGTGGGTCAGTGAGGCGTGTGACAAGCCTTGACAACCTGTCAGCTTGACAGCTGAGAGCTTGACAGGTAGACAAGTGAGTGACACTCTGGCATGTGGTGCATTGTTGTCACTTGTGAAGTCAGTCAGTCGGTCAGTCGGTTAGTCAGTCGGTGGGTGGGTCAGTGAGGCGTGTGACAAGCCTTGACAACCTGTCAGCTTGACAGCTCGAGAGCTTGACAGGTAGACAAGTGAGTGAGACTCTGGCATGTGGTGCATTGTTGTCACTTGTGAAGTCAGTCAGTCGGTCAGTCGGTTAGTCAGTCGGTGGGTGGGTCAGTGAGGCGTGTGACAAGCCTTGACAACCTGTCAGCTTGACAGCTCGAGAGCTTGACAGGTAGACAAGTGAGTGACACTCTGGCATGTGGTGCATTGTTGTCACTTGTGAAGTCAGTCAGTCGGTTAGTCAGTCGGTGGGTGGGTCAGTGAGGCGTGTGACAAGCCTTGACAACCTGTCAGCTTGACAGCTCGAGAGCTTGACAGGTAGACAAGTGAGTGAGACTCTGGCATGTGGTGCATTGTTGTCACTTGTGAAGTCAGTCAGTCGGTCAGTCGGTTAGTCAGTCGGTGGGTGGGTCAGTGAGGCGTGTGACAAGCCTTGACAACCTGTCAGCTTGACAGCTCGAGAGCTTGACAGGTAGACAAGTGAGTGACACTCTGGCATGTGGTGCATTGTTGTCACTTGTGAAGTCAGTCAGTCGGTCAGTCGGTTAGTCAGTCGGTGGGTGGGTCAGTGAGGCGTGTGACAAGCCTTGACAACCTGTCAGCTTGACAGCTCGAGAGCTTGACAGGTAGACAAGTGAGTGAGACTCTGGCATGTGGTGCATTGTTGTCACTTGTGAAGTCAGTCAGTCGGTCAGTCGGTTAGTCAGTCGGTGGGTGGGTCAGTGAGGCGTGTGACAAGCCTTGACAACCTGTCAGCTTGACAGCTCGAGAGCTTGACAGGTAGACAAGTGAGTGAGACTCTGGCATGTGGTGCATTGTTGTCACTTGTGAAGTCAGTCAGTCGGTCAGTCGGTTAGTCAGTCGGTGGGTGGGTCAGTGAGGCGTGTGACAAGCCTTGACAACCTGTCAGCTTGACAGCTCGAGAGCTTGACAGGTAGACAAGTGAGTGAGACTCTGGCATGTGGTGCATTGTTGTCACTTGTGAAGTCAGTCAGTCGGTCAGTCGGTTAGTCAGTCGGTGGGTGGGTCAGTGAGGCGTGTGACAAGCCTTGACAACCTGTCAGCTTGACAGCTCGAGAGCTTGACAGGTAGACAAGTGAGTGAGACTCTGGCATGTGGTGCATTGTTGTCACTTGTGAAGTCAGTCAGTCGGTCAGTCGGTTAGTCAGTCGGTGGGTGGGTCAGTGAGGCGTGTGACAAGCCTTGACAACCTGTCAGCTTGACAGCTCGAGAGCTTGACAGGTAGACAAGTGAGTGAGACTCTGGCATGTGGTGCATTGTTGTCACTTGTGAAGTCAGTCAGTCGGTCAGTCGGTTAGTCAGTCGGTGGGTGGGTCAGTGAGGCGTGTGACAAGCCTTGACAACCTGTCAGCTTGACAGCTCGAGAGCTTGACAGGTAGACAAGTGAGTGACACTCTGGCATGTGGTGCATTGTTGTCACTTGTGAAGTCAGTCAGTCGGTCAGTCGGTTAGTCAGTCGGTGGGTGGGTCAGTGAGGCGTGTGACAAGCCTTGACAACCTGTCAGCTTGACAGCTCGAGAGCTTGACAGGTAGACAAGTGAGTGAGACTCTGGCATGTGGTGCATTGTTGTCACTTGTGAAGTCAGTCAGTCGGTCAGTCGGTTAGTCAGTCGGTGGGTGGGTCAGTGAGGCGTGTGACAAGCCTTGACAACCTGTCAGCTTGACAGCTCGAGAGCTTGACAGGTAGACAAGTGAGTGAGACTCTGGCATGTGGTGCATTGTTGTCACTTGTGAAGTCAGTCAGTCGGTCAGTCGGTTAGTCAGTCGGTGGGTGGGTCAGTGAGGCGTGTGACAAGCCTTGACAACCTGTCAGCTTGACAGCTCGAGAGCTTGACAGGTAGACAAGTGAGTGAGACTCTGGCATGTGGTGCATTGTTGTCACTTGTGAAGTCAGTCAGTCGGTCAGTCGGTTAGTCAGTCGGTGGGTGGGTCAGTGAGGCGTGTGACAAGCCTTGACAACCTGTCAGCTTGACAGCTCGAGAGCTTGACAGGTAGACAAGTGAGTGACACTCTGGCATGTGGTGCATTGTTGTCACTTGTGAAGTCAGTCAGTCGGTCAGTCGGTTAGTCAGTCGGTGGGTGGGTCAGTGAGGCGTGTGACAAGCCTTGACAACCTGTCAGCTTGACAGCTCGAGAGCTTGACAGGTAGACAAGTGAGTGAGACTCTGGCATGTGGTGCATTGTTGTCACTTGTGAAGTCAGTCAGTCGGTCAGTCGGTTAGTCAGTCGGTGGGTGGGTCAGTGAGGCGTGTGACAAGCCTTGACAACCTGTCAGCTTGACAGCTCGAGAGCTTGACAGGTAGACAAGTGAGTGACACTCTGGCATGTGGTGCATTGTTGTCACTTGTGAAGTCAGTCAGTCGGTTAGTCAGTCGGTGGGTGGGTCAGTGAGGCGTGTGACAAGCCTTGACAACCTGTCAGCTTGACAGCTCGAGAGCTTGACAGGTAGACAAGTGAGTGAGACTCTGGCATGTGGTGCATTGTTGTCACTTGTGAAGTCAGTCAGTCGGTCAGTCGGTTAGTCAGTCGGTGGGTGGGTCAGTGAGGCGTGTGACAAGCCTTGACAACCTGTCAGCTTGACAGCCTGAGAGCTTGACAGGTAGACAAGTGAGTGAGACTCTGGCATGTGGTGCATTGTTGTCACTTGTGAAGTCAGTCAGTCGGTCAGTCGGTTAGTCAGTCGGTGGGTGGGTCAGTGAGGCGTGTGACAAGCCTTGACAACCTGTCAGCTTGACAGCTCGAGAGCTTGACAGGTAGACAAGTGAGTGACACTCTGGCATGTGGTGCATTGTTGTCACTTGTGAAGTCAGTCAGTCGGTCAGTCGGTTAGTCAGTCGGTGGGTGGGTCAGTGAGGCGTGTGACAAGCCTTGACAACCTGTCAGCTTGACAGCTCGAGAGCTTGACAGGTAGACAAGTGAGTGACTCTGGCATGTGGTGCATTGTTGTCACTTGTGAAGTCAGTCAGTCGGTCAGTCGGTTAGTCAGTCGGTGGGTGGGTCAGTGAGGCGTGTGACAAGCCTTGACAACCTGTCAGCTTGACAGCTCGAGAGCTTGACAGGTAGACAAGTGAGTGACACTCTGGCATGTGGTGCATTGTTGTCACTTGTGAAGTCAGTCAGTCGGTTAGTCAGTCGGTGGGTGGGTCAGTGAGGCGTGTGACAAGCCTTGACAACCTGTCAGCTTGACAGCTCGAGAGCTTGACAGGTAGACAAGTGAGTGAGGCTCTGGCATGTGGTGCATTGTTGTCACTTGTGAAGTCAGTCAGTCGGTCAGTCGGTTAGTCAGTCGGTGGGTGGGTCAGTGAGGCGTGTGACAAGCCTTGACAACCTGTCAGCTTGACAGCTCGAGAGCTTGACAGGTAGACAAGTGAGTGACACTCTGGCATGTGGTGCATTGTTGTCACTTGTGAAGTCAGTCAGTCGGTCAGTCGGTTAGTCAGTCGGTGGGTGGGTCAGTGAGGCGTGTGACAAGCCTTGACAACCTGTCAGCTTGACAGCTTGAGAGCTTGACAGGTAGACAAGTGAGTGACACTCTGGCATGTGGTGCATTGTTGTCACTTGTGAAGTCAGTCAGTCGGTCAGTCGGTTAGTCAGTCGGTGGGTGGGTCAGTGAGGCGTGTGACAAGCCTTGACAACCTGTCAGCTTGACAGCCTGAGAGCTTGACAGGTAGACAAGTGAGTGAGACTCTGGCATGTGGTGCATTGTTGTCACTTGTGAAGTCAGTCAGTCGGTCAGTCGGTTAGTCAGTCGGTGGGTGGGTCAGTGAGGCGTGTGACAAGCCTTGACAACCTGTCAGCTTGACAGCTCGAGAGCTTGACAGGTAGACAAGTGAGTGAGACTCTGGCATGTGGTGCATTGTTGTCACTTGTGAAGTCAGTCAGTCGGTCAGTCGGTAGGTCAGTCGGTGGGTGGGTCAGTGAGGCGTGTGACAAGCCTTGACAACCTGTCAGCTTGACAGCTCGAGAGCTTGACAGGTAGACAAGTGAGTGACACTCTGGCATGTGGTGCATTGTTGTCACTTGTGAAGTCAGTCAGTCGGTCAGTCGGTTAGTCAGTCGGTGGGTGGGTCAGTGAGGCGTGTGACAAGCCTTGACAACCTGTCAGCTTGACAGCTCGAGAGCTTGACAGGTAGACAAGTGAGTGAGACTCTGGCATGTGGTGCATTGTTGTCACTTGTGAAGTCAGTCAGTCGGTCAGTCGGTTAGTCAGTCGGTGGGTGGGTCAGTGAGGCGTGTGACAAGCCTTGACAACCTGTCAGCTTGACAGCTCGAGAGCTTGACAGGTAGACAAGTGAGTGAGACTCTGGCATGTGGTGCATTGTTGTCACTTGTGAAGTCAGTCAGTCGGTCAGTCGGTCAGTCGGTGGGTGGGTCAGTGAGGCGTGTGACAAGCCTTGACAACCTGTCAGCTTGACAGCTCGAGAGCTTGACAGGTAGACAAGTGAGTGAGACTCTGGCATGTGGTGCATTGTTGTCACTTGTGAAGTCAGTCAGTCGGTTAGTCAGTCGGTGGGTGGGTCAGTGAGGCGTGTGACAAGCCTTGACAACCTGTCAGCTTGACAGCTCGAGAGCTTGACAGGTAGACAAGTGAGTGACACTCTGGCATGTGGTGCATTGTTGTCACTTGTGAAGTCAGTCAGTCGGTCAGTCAGTCGGTGGGTGGGTCAGTGAGGCGTGTGACAAGCCTTGACAACCTGTCAGCTTGACAGCTCGAGAGCTTGACAGGTAGACAAGTGAGTGACACTCTGGCATGTGGTGCATTGTTGTCACTTGTGAAGTCAGTCAGTCGGTCAGTCGGTTAGTCAGTCGGTGGGTGGGTCAGTGAGGCGTGTGACAAGCCTTGACAACCTGTCAGCTTGACAGCTCGAGAGCTTGACAGGTAGACAAGTGAGTGAGACTCTGGCATGTGGTGCATTGTTGTCACTTGTGAAGTCAGTCAGTCGGTCAGTCGGTTAGTCAGTCGGTGGGTGGGTCAGTGAGGCGTGTGACAAGCCTTGACAACCTGTCAGCTTGACAGCTGAGAGCTTGACAGGTAGACAAGTGAGTGACTCTGGCATGTGGTGCATTGTTGTCACTTGTGAAGTCAGTCAGTCGGTCAGTCGGTTAGTCAGTCGGTGGGTGGGTCAGTGAGGCGTGTGACAAGCCTTGACAACCTGTCAGCTTGACAGCTCGAGAGCTTGACAGGTAGACAAGTGAGTGACACTCTGGCATGTGGTGCATTGTTGTCACTTGTGAAGTCAGTCAGTCGGTCAGTCGGTTAGTCAGTCGGTGGGTGGGTCAGTGAGGCGTGTGACAAGCCTTGACAACCTGTCAGCTTGACAGCTCGAGAGCTTGACAGGTAGACAAGTGAGTGACACTCTGGCATGTGGTGCATTGTTGTCACTTGTGAAGTCAGTCAGTCGGTCAGTCGGTTAGTCAGTCGGTGGGTGGGTCAGTGAGGCGTGTGACAAGCCTTGACAACCTGTCAGCTTGACAGCTCGAGAGCTTGACAGGTAGACAAGTGAGTGAGACTCTGGCATGTGGTGCATTGTTGTCACTTGTGAAGTCAGTCAGTCGGTCAGTCGGTTAGTCAGTCGGTGGGTGGGTCAGTGAGGCGTGTGACAAGCCTTGACAACCTGTCAGCTTGACAGCCTGAGAGCTTGACAGGTAGACAAGTGAGTGAGACTCTGGCATGTGGTGCATTGTTGTCACTTGTGAAGTCAGTCAGTCGGTCAGTCGGTTAGTCAGTCGGTGGGTGGGTCAGTGAGGCGTGTGACAAGCCTTGACAACCTGTCAGCTTGACAGCTCGAGAGCTTGACAGGTAGACAAGTGAGTGAGACTCTGGCATGTGGTGCATTGTTGTCACTTGTGAAGTCAGTCAGTCGGTCAGTCGGTTAGTCAGTCGGTGGGTGGGTCAGTGAGGCGTGTGACAAGCCTTGACAACCTGTCAGCTTGACAGCTCGAGAGCTTGACAGGTAGACAAGTGAGTGAGACTCTGGCATGTGGTGCATTGTTGTCACTTGTGAAGTCAGTCAGTCGGTCAGTCGGTTAGTCAGTCGGTGGGTGGGTCAGTGAGGCGTGTGACAAGCCTTGACAACCTGTCAGCTTGACAGCTCGAGAGCTTGACAGGTAGACAAGTGAGTGAGACTCTGGCATGTGGTGCATTGTTGTCACTTGTGAAGTCAGGTCAGTCGGTTAGTCAGTCGGTGGGTGGGTCAGTGAGGCGTGTGACAAGCCTTGACAACCTGTCAGCTTGACAGCTCGAGAGCTTGACAGGTAGACAAGTGAGTGGACTCTGGCATGTGGTGCATTGTTGTCACTTGTGAAGTCAGTCAGTCGGTCAGTCGGTTAGTCAGTCGGTGGGTGGGTCAGTGAGGCGTGTGACAAGCCTTGACAACCTGTCAGCTTGACAGCTCGAGAGCTTGACAGGTAGACAAGTGAGTGAGACTCTGGCATGTGGTGCATTGTTGTCACTTGTGAAGTCAGTCAGTCGGTCGGTCAGTCAGTCGGTGGGTGGGTCAGTGAGGCGTGTGACAAGCCTTGACAACCTGTCAGCTTGACAGCTCGAGAGCTTGACAGGTAGACAAGTGAGTGAGACTCTGGCATGTGGTGCATTGTTGTCACTTGTGAAGTCAGTCAGTCGGTCAGTCGGTTAGTCAGTCGGTGGGTGGGTCAGTGAGGCGTGTGACAAGCCTTGACAACCTGTCAGCTTGACAGCTGAGAGCTTGACAGGTAGACAAGTGAGTGACACTCTGGCATGTGGTGCATTGTTGTCACTTGTGAAGTCAGGTCAGTCGGTTAGTCAGTCGGTGGGTGGGTCAGTGAGGCGTGTGACAAGCCTTGACAACCTGTCAGCTTGACAGCTCGAGAGCTTGACAGGTAGACAAGTGAGTGACACTCTGGCATGTGGTGCATTGTTGTCACTTGTGAAGTCAGTCAGTCGGTCAGTCGGTTAGTCAGTCGGTGGGTGGGTCAGTGAGGCGTGTGACAAGCCTTGACAACCTGTCAGCTTGACAGCTCGAGAGCTTGACAGGTAGACAAGTGAGTGACACTCTGGCATGTGGTGCATTGTTGTCACTTGTGAAGTCAGTCAGTCGGTCAGTCGGTTAGTCAGTCGGTGGGTGGGTCAGTGAGGCGTGTGACAAGCCTTGACAACCTGTCAGCTTGACAGCTCGAGAGCTTGACAGGTAGACAAGTGAGTGACACTCTGGCATGTGGTGCATTGTTGTCACTTGTGAAGTCAGTCAGTCGGTCAGTCGGTTAGTCAGTCGGTGGGTGGGTCAGTGAGGCGTGTGACAAGCCTTGACAACCTGTCAGCTTGACAGCTCGAGAGCTTGACAGGTAGACAAGTGAGTGACACTCTGGCATGTGGTGCATTGTTGTCACTTGTGAAGTCAGTCAGTCGGTCAGTCGGTTAGTCAGTCGGTGGGTGGGTCAGTGAGGCGTGTGACAAGCCTTGACAACCTGTCAGCTTGACAGCTCGAGAGCTTGACAGGTAGACAAGTGAGTGAGACTCTGGCATGTGGTGCATTGTTGTCACTTGTGAAGTCAGTCAGTCGGTCAGTCGGTTAGTCAGTCGGTGGGTGGGTCAGTGAGGCGTGTGACAAGCCTTGACAACCTGTCAGCTTGACAGCTCGAGAGCTTGACAGGTAGACAAGTGAGTGAGACTCTGGCATGTGGTGCATTGTTGTCACTTGTGAAGTCAGTCAGTCGGTCAGTCGGTTAGTCAGTCGGTGGGTGGGTCAGTGACGGGTGTGACAAGCCTTGACAACCTGTCAGCTTGACAGCTCGAGAGCTTGACAGGTAGACAAGTGAGTGAGACTCTGGCATGTGGTGCATTGTTGTCACTTGTGAAGTCAGTCAGTCGGTCAGTCGGTTAGTCAGTCGGTGGGTGGGTCAGTGAGGCGTGTGACAAGCCTTGACAACCTGTCAGCTTGACAGCTCGAGAGCTTGACAGGTAGACAAGTGAGTGACACTCTGGCATGTGGTGCATTGTTGTCACTTGTGAAGTCAGTCAGTCGGTCAGTCGGTTAGTCAGTCGGTGGGTGGGTCAGTGAGGCGTGTGACAAGCCTTGACAACCTGTCAGCTTGACAGCCTGAGAGCTTGACAGGTAGACAAGTGAGTGAGACTCTGGCATGTGGTGCATTGTTGTCACTTGTGAAGTCAGTCAGTCGGTCAGTCGGTTAGTCAGTCGGTGGGTGGGTCAGTGAGGCGTGTGACAAGCCTTGACAACCTGTCAGCTTGACAGCTCGAGAGCTTGACAGGTAGACAAGTGAGTGACTCTGGCATGTGGCATTGTTGTCACTTGTGAAGTCAGTCAGTCGGTCAGTCGGTTAGTCAGTCGGTGGGTGGGTCAGTGAGGCGTGTGACAAGCCTTGACAACCTGTCAGCTTGACAGCCTGAGAGCTTGACAGGTAGACAAGTGAGTGAGACTCTGGCATGTGGTGCATTGTTGTCACTTGTGAAGTCAGTCAGTCGGTCAGTCGGTTAGTCAGTCGGTGGGTGGGTCAGTGAGGCGTGTGACAAGCCTTGACAACCTGTCAGCTTGACAGCTCGAGAGCTTGACAGGTAGACAAGTGAGTGAGACTCTGGCATGTGGTGCATTGTTGTCACTTGTGAAGTCAGTCAGTCGGTCAGTCGGTTAGTCAGTCGGTGGGTGGGTCAGTGAGGCGTGTGACAAGCCTTGACAACCTGTCAGCTTGACAGCTCGAGAGCTTGACAGGTAGACAAGTGAGTGACACTCTGGCATGTGGTGCATTGTTGTCACTTGTGAAGTCAGTCAGTCGGTCAGTCGGTTAGTCAGTCGGTGGGTGGGTCAGTGAGGCGTGTGACAAGCCTTGACAACCTGTCAGCTTGACAGCTCGAGAGCTTGACAGGTAGACAAGTGAGTGACTCTGGCATGTGGTGCATTGTTGTCACTTGTGAAGTCAGTCAGTCGGTCAGTCGGTTAGTCAGTCGGTGGGTGGGTCAGTGAGGCGTGTGACAAGCCTTGACAACCTGTCAGCTTGACAGCTCGAGAGCTTGACAGGTAGACAAGTGAGTGAGACTCTGGCATGTGGTGCATTGTTGTCACTTGTGAAGTCAGTCAGTCGGTTAGTCAGTCGGTGGGTGGGTCAGTGAGGCGTGTGACAAGCCTTGACAACCTGTCAGCTTGACAGCTCGAGAGCTTGACAGGTAGACAAGTGAGTGAGACTCTGGCATGTGGTGCATTGTTGTCACTTGTGAAGTCAGTCAGTCGGTCAGTCGGTTAGTCAGTCGGTGGGTGGGTCAGTGAGGCGTGTGACAAGCCTTGACAACCTGTCAGCTTGACAGCTCGAGAGCTTGACAGGTAGACAAGTGAGTGACACTCTGGCATGTGGTGCATTGTTGTCACTTGTGAAGTCAGTCAGTCGGTCAGTCGGTCAGTCGGTGGGTGGGTCAGTGAGGCGTGTGACAAGCCTTGACAACCTGTCAGCTTGACAGCCTGAGAGCTTGACAGGTAGACAAGTGAGTGAGACTCTGGCATGTGGTGCATTGTTGTCACTTGTGAAGTCAGTCAGTCGGTAGTCAGTCGGTGGGTGGGTCAGTGAGGCGTGTGACAAGCCTTGACAACCTGTCAGCTTGACAGCTCGAGAGCTTGACAGGTAGACAAGTGAGTGACACTCTGGCATGTGGTGCATTGTTGTCACTTGTGAAGTCAGGTCAGTCGGTTAGTCAGTCGGTGGGTGGGTCAGTGAGGCGTGTGACAAGCCTTGACAACCTGTCAGCTTGACAGCTCGAGAGCTTGACAGGTAGACAAGTGAGTGACACTCTGGCATGTGGTGCATTGTTGTCACTTGTGAAGTCAGTCAGTCGGTCAGTCGGTTAGTCAGTCGGTGGGTGGGTCAGTGAGGCGTGTGACAAGCCTTGACAACCTGTCAGCTTGACAGCTGAGAGCTTGACAGGTAGACAAGTGAGTGACTCTGGCATGTGGTGCATTGTTGTCACTTGTGAAGTCAGTCAGTCGGTCGGTTAGTCAGTCGGTGGGTGGGTCAGTGAGGCGTGTGACAAGCCTTGACAACCTGTCAGCTTGACAGCTCGAGAGCTTGACAGGTAGACAAGTGAGTGACACTCTGGCATGTGGTGCATTGTTGTCACTTGTGAAGTCAGTCAGTCGGTCAGTCGGTTAGTCAGTCGGTGGGTGGGTCAGTGAGGCGTGTGACAAGCCTTGACAACCTGTCAGCTTGACAGCCTGAGAGCTTGACAGGTAGACAAGTGAGTGACACTCTGGCATGTGGTGCATTGTTGTCACTTGTGAAGTCAGTCAGTCGGTCAGTCGGTTAGTCAGTCGGTGGGTGGGTCAGTGAGGCGTGTGACAAGCCTTGACAACCTGTCAGCTTGACAGCTCGAGAGCTTGACAGGTAGACAAGTGAGTGAGACTCTGGCATGTGGTGCATTGTTGTCACTTGTGAAGTCAGTCAGTCGGTCAGTCGGTTAGTCAGTCGGTGGGTGGGTCAGTGAGGCGTGTGACAAGCCTTGACAACCTGTCAGCTTGACAGCTGAGAGCTTGACAGGTAGACAAGTGAGTGACACTCTGGCATGTGGTGCATTGTTGTCACTTGTGAAGTCAGTCAGTCGGTCAGTCGGTTAGTCAGTCGGTGGGTGGGTCAGTGAGGGTGTGACAAGCCTTGACAACCTGTCAGCTTGACAGCTCGAGAGCTTGACAGGTAGACAAGTGAGTGAGACTCTGGCATGTGGTGCATTGTTGTCACTTGTGAAGTCAGTCAGTCGGTCAGTCGGTTAGTCAGTCGGTGGGTGGGTCAGTGAGGCGTGTGACAAGCCTTGACAACCTGTCAGCTTGACAGCTCGAGAGCTTGACAGGTAGACAAGTGAGTGACTCTGGCATGTGGTGCATTGTTGTCACTTGTGAAGTCAGTCAGTCGGTCAGTCGGTAGTCAGTCGGTGGGTGGGTCAGTGAGGCGTGTGACAAGCCTTGACAACCTGTCAGCTTGACAGCTCGAGAGCTTGACAGGTAGACAAGTGAGTGACACTCTGGCATGTGGTGCATTGTTGTCACTTGTGAAGTCAGTCAGTCGGTCAGTCGGTTAGTCAGTCGGTGGGTGGGTCAGTGAGGCGTGTGACAAGCCTTGACAACCTGTCAGCTTGACAGCCTGAGAGCTTGACAGGTAGACAAGTGAGTGAGACTCTGGCATGTGGTGCATTGTTGTCACTTGTGAAGTCAGTCAGTCGGTCAGTCGGTTAGTCAGTCGGTGGGTGGGTCAGTGAGGCGTGTGACAAGCCTTGACAACCTGTCAGCTTGACAGCCTGAGAGCTTGACAGGTAGACAAGTGAGTGAGACTCTGGCATGTGGTGCATTGTTGTCACTTGTGAAGTCAGTCAGTCGGTCAGTCGGTTAGTCAGTCGGTGGGTGGGTCAGTGAGGCGTGTGACAAGCCTTGACAACCTGTCAGCTTGACAGCTCGAGAGCTTGACAGGTAGACAAGTGAGTGAGACTCTGGCATGTGGTGCATTGTTGTCACTTGTGAAGTCAGTCAGTCGGTCAGTCGGTTAGTCAGTCGGTGGGTGGGTCAGTGAGGCGTGTGACAAGCCTTGACAACCTGTCAGCTTGACAGCTCGAGAGCTTGACAGGTAGACAAGTGAGTGACACTCTGGCATGTGGTGCATTGTTGTCACTTGTGAAGTCAGTCAGTCGGTCAGTCGGTTAGTCAGTCGGTGGGTGGGTCAGTGAGGCGTGTGACAAGCCTTGACAACCTGTCAGCTTGACAGCTCGAGAGCTTGACAGGTAGACAAGTGAGTGAGACTCTGGCATGTGGTGCATTGTTGTCACTTGTGAAGTCAGTCAGTCGGTCAGTCGGTTAGTCAGTCGGTGGGTGGGTCAGTGAGGCGTGTGACAAGCCTTGACAACCTGTCAGCTTGACAGCTCGAGAGCTTGACAGGTAGACAAGTGAGTGAGACTCTGGCATGTGGTGCATTGTTGTCACTTGTGAAGTCAGTCAGTCGGTCAGTCGGTTAGTCAGTCGGTGGGTGGGTCAGTGAGGCGTGTGACAAGCCTTGACAACCTGTCAGCTTGACAGCTCGAGAGCTTGACAGGTAGACAAGTGAGTGAGACTCTGGCATGTGGTGCATTGTTGTCACTTGTGAAGTCAGTCAGTCGGTCAGTCGGTAGTCAGTCGGTGGGTGGGTCAGTGAGGCTGTGACAAGCCTTGACAACCTGTCAGCTTGACAGCTCGAGAGCTTGACAGGTAGACAAGTGAGTGACTCTGGCATGTGGTGCATTGTTGTCACTTGTGAAGTCAGTCAGTCGGTCAGTCGGTTAGTCAGTCGGTGGGTGGGTCAGTGAGGCGTGTGACAAGCCTTGACAACCTGTCAGCTTGACAGCTCGAGAGCTTGACAGGTAGACAAGTGAGTGACACTCTGGCATGTGGTGCATTGTTGTCACTTGTGAAGTCAGTCAGTCGGTTAGTCAGTCGGTGGGTGGGTCAGTGAGGCGTGTGACAAGCCTTGACAACTGTCAGCTTGACAGCTGAGAGCAGAGCTTGACAGGTAGACAAGTGAGTGACACTCTGGCATGTGGTGCATTGTTGTCACTTGTGAAGTCAGTCAGTCGGTCAGTCGGTAGTCAGTCGGTGGGTGGGTCAGTGAGGCGTGTGACAAGCCTTGACAACCTGTCAGCTTGACAGCTCGAGAGCTTGACAGGTAGACAAGTGAGTGAGACTCTGGCATGTGGTGCATTGTTGTCACTTGTGAAGTCAGTCGGTCAGTCGGTTAGTCAGTCGGTGGGTGGGTCAGTGAGGCGTGTGACAAGCCTTGACAACCTGTCAGCTTGACAGCTCGAGAGCTTGACAGGTAGACAAGTGAGTGACACTCTGGCATGTGGTGCATTGTTGTCACTTGTGAAGTCAGTCAGTCGGTTAGTCAGTCGGTGGGTGGGTCAGTGAGGCGTGTGACAAGCCTTGACAACCTGTCAGCTTGACAGCTGAGAGTGAGCAGGTAGACAAGTGAGTGAGACTCTGGCATGTGGTGCATTGTTGTCACTTGTGTCAGTCAGTCAGTCGGTTAGTCAGTCGGTGGGTGGGTCAGTGAGGCGTGTGACAAGCCTTGACAACCTGTCAGCTTGACAGCTCGAGAGCTTGACAGGTAGACAAGTGAGTGAGACACTGTGGTGGTGCATTGTTGTCACTTGTGAAGTCAGTCAGTCGGTTAGTCAGTCGGTGGGTGGGTCAGTGAGGCGTGTGACAAGCCTTGACAACCTGTCAGCTTGACAGCTCGAGAGCTTGACAGGTAGACAAGTGAGTGTGACTCTGGCATGTGGTGCATTGTTGTCACTTGTGAAGTCAGTCAGTCGGTCAGTCGGTTAGTCAGTCGGTGGGTGGGTCAGTGAGGGTGTGACAAGCCTTGACAACCTGTCAGCTTGACAGCTCGAGAGCTTGACAGGTAGACAAGTGAGTGACACTCTGGCATGTGGTGCATTGTGTCACTTGTGAAGTCAGTCAGTCGGTTAGTCAGTCGGTGGGTGGGTCAGTGAGGCGTGTGACAAGCCTTGACAACCTGTCAGCTTGACAGCCTGAGAGCTTGACAGGTAGACAAGTGAGTGAGACTCTGGCATGTGGTGCATTGTTGTCACTTGTGAAGTCAGTCAGTCGGTCAGTCGGTTAGTCAGTCGGTGGGTGGGTCAGTGAGGCGTGTGACAAGCCTTGACAACCTGTCAGCTTGACAGCTCGAGAGCTTGACAGGTAGACAAGTGAGTGAGACTCTGGCATGTGGTGCATTGTTGTCACTTGTGAAGTCAGTCAGTCGGTCAGTCGGTTAGTCAGTCGGTGGGTGGGTCAGTGAGGCGTGTGTGACAAGCCTTGACAACCTGTCAGCTTGACAGCTGAGAGCTTGACAGGTAGACAAGTGAGTGACTCTGGCATGTGGTGCATTGTTGTCACTTGTGAAGTCAGTCAGTCGGTTAGTCAGTCGGTGGGTGGGTCAGTGAGGCGTGTGACAAGCCTTGACAACCTGTCAGCTTGACAGCTCGAGAGCTTGACAGGTAGACAAGTGAGTGAGACATCTGGCATGTGGTGCATTGTTGTCACTTGTGAAGTCAGTCAGTCGGTCAGTCGGTTAGTCAGTCGTGGTGGGTGGGAGTGAGGCGTGTGACAAGCCTTGACAACCTGTCAGCTTGACAGCTCGAGAGCTTGACAGGTAGACAAGTGAGTGAGACTCTGGCATGTGGTGCATTGTTGTCACTTGTGAAGTCAGTCAGTCGGTTAGTCAGTCGGTGGGTGGGTCAGTGAGGCGTGTGACAAGCCTTGACAACCTGTCAGCTTGACAGCTCGAGAGCTTGACAGGTAGACAAGTGAGTGACTCTGGCATGTGGTGCATTGTTGTCACTTGTGAAGTCAGTCAGTCGGTCAGTCGGTTAGTCAGTCGGTGGGTGGGTCAGTGAGGCGTGTGACAAGCCTTGACAACCTGTCAGCTTGACAGCTCGAGAGCTTGACAGGTAGACAAGTGAGTGAGACTCTGGCATGTGGTGCATTGTTGTCACTTGTGAAGTCAGTCAGTCGGTTAGTCAGTCGGTGGGTGGGTCAGTGAGGCGTGTGACAAGCCTTGACAACCTGTCAGCTTGACAGCTGAGAGCTTGAGCAGGTAGACAAGTGAGTGAGACTCTGGCATGTGGTGCATTGTTGTCACTTGTGAAGTCAGTCAGTCGGTCAGTCGGTTAGTCAGTCGGTGGGTGGGTCAGTGAGGCGTGTGACAAGCCTTGACAACCTGTCAGCTTGACAGCTCGAGAGCTTGACAGGTAGACAAGTGAGTGACACTCTGGCATGTGGTGCATTGTTGTCACTTGTGAAGTCAGTCAGTCGGTCAGTCAGTCGGTGGGTGGGTCAGTGAGGGTGTGACAAGCCTTGACAACCTGTCAGCTTGACAGCTCGAGAGCTTGACAGGTAGACAAGTGAGTGACACTCTGGCATGTGGTGCATTGTTGTCATTGTGAAGTCAGTCAGTCGGTTAGTCAGTCGGTGGGTGGGTCAGTGAGGCGTGTGACAAGCCTTGACAACCTGTCAGCTTGACAGCTCGAGAGCTTGACAGGTAGACAAGTGAGTGACTCTGGCATGTGGTGCATTGTTGTCACTTGTGAAGTCAGTCAGTCAGTCGGTTAGTCAGTCGGTGGGTGGGTCAGTGAGGCGTGTGACAAGCCTTGACAACCTGTCAGCTGACAGCTCGAGAGCTTGACAGGTAGACAAGTGAGTGGACTGGCATGTGGTGCATTGTTGTCACTTGTGAAGTCAGTCAGTCGGTCAGTCGGTTAGTCAGTCGGTGGGTGGGTCAGTGAGGCGTGTGACAAGCCTTGACAACCTGTCAGCTTGACAGCTCGAGAGCTTGACAGGTAGACAAGTGAGTGAGACTCTGGCATGTGGTGCATTGTTGTCACTTGTGAAGTCAGTCAGTCGGTCAGTCGGTAGTCAGTCGGGGGTGGGTCAGTGAGGCGTGTGACAAGCCTTGACAACCTGTCAGCTTGACAGCTGAGAGCTTGACAGGTAGACAAGTGAGTGAGACTCTGGCATGTGGTGCATTGTTGTCACTTGTGAAGTCAGTCAGTCGGTCAGTCGGTTAGTCAGTCGGTGGGTGGGTCAGTGAGGACGTGTGACAAGCCTTGACAACCTGTCAGCTTGACAGCTCGAGAGCTTGACAGGTAGACAAGTGAGTGACACTCTGGCATGTGGTGCATTGTTGTCACTTGTGAAGTCAGTCAGTCGGTTAGTCAGTCGGTGGGTGGGTCAGTGAGGCGTGTGACAAGCCTTGACAACCTGTCAGCTTGACAGCTCGAGAGCTTGACAGGTAGACAAGTGAGTGAGACTCTGGCATGTGGTGCATTGTTGTCACTTGTGAAGTCAGTCGTCGGTCAGTCGGTTAGTCAGTCGGTGGGTGGGTCAGTGAGGGTGTGACAAGCCTTGACAACCTGTCAGCTTGACAGCTCGAGAGCTTGACAGGTAGACAAGTGAGTGAGACTCTGGCATGTGGTGCATTGTTGTCACTTGTGAAGTCAGTCAGTCGGTTAGTCAGTCGGTGGGTGGGTCAGTGAGGCGTGTGACAAGCCTTGACAACCTGTCAGCTTGACAGCTCGAGAGCTTGACAGGTAGACAAGTGAGTGACTCTGGCATGTGGTGCATTGTTGTCACTTGTGAAGTCAGTCAGTCGGTTAGTCAGTCGGTGGGTGGGTCAGTGAGGCGTGTGACAAGCCTTGACAACCTGTCAGCTTGACAGCTCGAGAGCTTGACAGGTAGACAAGTGAGTGAGACTCTGGCATGTGGTGCATTGTTGTCACTTGTGAAGTCAGTCAGTCGGTTAGTCAGTCGGTGGGTGGGTCAGTGAGGCGTGTGACAAGCCTTGACAACCTGTCAGCTTGACAGCTCGAGAGCTTGACAGGTAGACAAGTGAGTGAGACTCTGGCATGTGGTGCATTGTTGTCACTTGTGAAGTCAGTCAGTCGGTTAGTCAGTCGGTGGGTGGGTCAGTGAGGCGTGTGACAAGCCTTGACAACCTGTCAGCTTGACAGCTCGAGAGCTTGACAGGTAGACAAGTGAGTGTGACTCTGGCATGTGGTGCATTGTTGTCACTTGTGAAGTCAGTCAGTCGGTCAGTCGGTTAGTCAGTCGGTGGGTGGGTCAGTGAGGCGTGTGACAAGCCTTGACAACCTGTCAGCTTGACAGCTTGAGAGCTTGACAGGTAGACAAGTGAGGACTCTGGCATGTGGTGCATGTTGTCACTTGTGAAGTCAGTCAGTCGGTTAGTCAGTCGGTGGGTGGGTCAGTGAGGCGTGTGACAAGCCTTGACAACTGTCAGCTTGACAGCTGAGAGCTTGAGCTGACAGGTAGACAAGTGAGTGAGACTCTGGCATGTGGTGCATTGTTGTCACTTGTGAAGTCAGTCAGTCGGTCAGTCGGTAGTCAGTCGGTGGGTGGGTCAGTGAGGCGTGTGACAAGCCTTGACAACCTGTCAGCTTGACAGCTCGAGAGCTTGACAGGTAGACAAGTGAGTGAGACTCTGGCATGTGGTGCATTGTTGTCACTTGTGAAGTCAGTCAGTCGGTTAGTCAGTAGCAGTTGGGTGGGTCAGGAGTGGGGTGTGACAAGCCTTGACAACCTGTCAGCTTGACAGCTCGAGAGCTTGACAGGTAGACAAGTGAGTGACACTCTGGCATGTGGTGCATTGTTGTCACTTGTGAAGTCAGTCAGTCGGTCAGTCGGTTAGTCAGTCGGTGGGTGGGTCAGTGATGTGTGACAAGCCTTGACAACCTGTCAGCTTGACAGCTCGAGAGCTTGACAGGTAGACAAGTGAGTGACACTCTGGCATGTGGTGCATTGTTGTCACTTGTGAAGTCAGTCAGTCGGTTAGTCAGTCGGTGGGTGGGTCAGTGGGCGTGTGACAAGCCTTGACAACCTGTCAGCTTGACAGCTCGAGAGCTTGACAGGTAGACAAGTGAGTGACTCTGGCATGTGGTGCATTGTTGTCACTTGTGAAGTCAGTCAGTCGGTCAGTCGGTTAGTCAGTCGGTGGGTGGGTCAGTGAGGCGTGTGACAAGCCTTGACAACCTGTCAGCTTGACAGCTCGAGAGCTTGACAGGTAGACAAGTGAGTGACTCTGGCATGTGGTGCATTGTTGTCACTTGTGAAGTCAGTCAGTCGGTTAGTCAGTCGGTGTGGTGGGTCAGTGAGGCGTGTGACAAGCCTTGACAACCTGTCGCTTGACAGCTCGAGAGCTTGACAGGTAGACAAGTGAGTGACACTGGCATGTGGGTGCATTGTTGTCACTTGTGAAGTCAGTCGGTCAGTCGGTCGGTTAGTCAGTCGGTGGGTGGTCAGTGAGGCGTGTGACAAGCCTTGACAACCTGTCAGCTTGACAGCTCGAGAGCTTGACAGGTAGACAAAGTGAGTGACAATTGGCTGTGGTGCATTGTTGTCACTTGTGAAGTCAGTAAGTCGGTCAGTCGGTTAGTCAGTC
>MRSW03000405.1:0-32397 GCA_001923025.3 Taenia multiceps
GTTGTCACTTGTGAAGTCAGTCAGTCGGTCAGTCGGTTAGTCAGTCGGTGGGTGGGTCAGTGAGGCGTGTGACAAGCCTTGACAACCTTTCAGCTTGACAGCTCGAGAGCTTGACAGGTAACAAGTGAGTGACACTCTGGCATGGGTGCATTGTTGTCACTTGTGAAGTCAGATCAGTCGGTCAGTCGGTTAGTCAGTCGGTGGGTGGGTCAGTGAGGCGTGTGACAAGCCTTGACAACCTGTCAGCTTGACAGCTCGAGAGCTTGACAGGTAGACAAGTGAGTGAGACTCTGGCATGTGGTGCATTGTTGTCACTTGTGAAGTCAGTCAGTCGGTTAGTCAGTCGGTGGGTGGGTCAGTGAGGCGTGTGACAAGCCTTGACAACCTGTCAGCTTGACAGCTTGAGAGCTTGACAGGTAGACAAGTGAGTGACACTCTGGCATGTGGTGCATTGTTGTCACTTGTGAAGTCAGTCAGTCGGTCAGTCAGTCGGTTAGTCAGTCGGTGGGTGGGTCAGTGAGGCGTGTGACAAGCCTTGACAACCTGTCAGCTTGACAGCTCGAGAGCTTGACAGGTAGACAAGTGAGTGAGACTCTGGCATGTGGTGCATTGTTGTCACTTGTGAAGTCAGTCAGTCGGTCAGTCGGTTAGTCAGTCGGTGGGTGGGTCAGTGAGGCGTGTGACAAGCCTTGACAACCTGTCAGCTTGACAGCTCGAGAGCTTGACAGGTAGACAAGTGAGTGACACTCTGGCATGTGGTGCATTGTTGTCACTTGTGAAGTCAGTCAGTCGGTCAGTCGGTTAGTCAGTCGGTGGGTGGGTCAGTGAGGCGTGTGACAAGCCTTGACAACCTGTCAGCTTGACAGCTCGAGAGCTTGACAGGTAGACAAGTGAGTGACACTCTGGCATGTGGTGCATTGTTGTCACTTGTGAAGTCAGTCAGTCGGTCAGTCGGTTAGTCAGTCGGTGGGTGGGTCAGTGAGGCGTGTGACAAGCCTTGACAACCTGTCAGCTTGACAGCTCGAGAGCTTGACAGGTAGACAAGTGAGTGACACTCTGGCATGTGGTGCATTGTTGTCACTTGTGAAGTCAGTCAGTCGGTCAGTCGGTTAGTCAGTCGGTGGGTGGGTCAGTGAGGCGTGTGACAAGCCTTGACAACCTGTCAGCTTGACAGCTGAGAGCTTGACAGGTAGACAAGTGAGTGACACTCTGGCATGTGGTGCATTGTTGTCACTTGTGAAGTCAGTCAGTCGGTCAGTCGGTTAGTCAGTCGGTGGGTGGGTCAGTGAGGCGTGTGACAAGCCTTGACAACCTGTCAGCTTGACAGCTCGAGAGCTTGACAGGTAGACAAGTGAGTGACACTCTGGCATGTGGTGCATTGTTGTCACTTGTGAAGTCAGTCAGTCGGTCAGTCGGTGGGTGGGTCAGTGAGGCGTGTGACAAGCCTTGACAACCTGTCAGCTTGACAGCTCGAGAGCTTGACAGGTAGACAAGTGAGTGACACTCTGGCATGTGGTGCATTGTTGTCACTTGTGAAGTCAGTCAGTCGGTCAGTCGGTCAGTCGGTGGGTGGGTCAGTGAGGCGTGTGACAAGCCTTGACAACCTGTCAGCTTGACAGCTCGAGAGCTTGACAGGTAGACAAGTGAGTGACACTCTGGCATGTGGTGCATTGTTGTCACTTGTGAAGTCAGTCAGTCGGTCAGTCGGTTAGTCAGTCGGTGGGTGGGTCAGTGAGGCGTGTGACAAGCCTTGACAACCTGTCAGCTTGACAGCTCGAGAGCTTGACAGGTAGACAAGTGAGTGACACTCTGGCATGTGGTGCATTGTTGTCACTTGTGAAGTCAGTCAGTCGGTCAGTCGGTTAGTCAGTCGGTGGGTGGGTCAGTGAGGCGTGTGACAAGCCTTGACAACCTGTCAGCTTGACAGCTCGAGAGCTTGACAGGTAGACAAGTGAGTGACACTCTGGCATGTGGTGCATTGTTGTCACTTGTGAAGTCAGTCAGTCGGTCAGTCGGTTAGTCAGTCGGTGGGTGGGTCAGTGAGGCGTGTGACAAGCCTTGACAACCTGTCAGCTTGACAGCTCGAGAGCTTGACAGGTAGACAAGTGAGTGACACTCTGGCATGTGGTGCATTGTTGTCACTTGTGAAGTCAGTCAGTCGGTCAGTCAGTCAGTCGGTGGGTGGGTCAGTGAGGCGTGTGACAAGCCTTGACAACCTGTCAGCTTGACAGCTCGAGAGCTTGACAGGTAGACAAGTGAGTGACACTCTGGCATGTGGTGCATTGTTGTCACTTGTGAAGTCAGTCAGTCGGTCAGTCGGTTAGTCAGTCGGTGGGTGGGTCAGTGAGGCGTGTGACAAGCCTTGACAACCTGTCAGCTTGACAGCTCGAGAGCTTGACAGGTAGACAAGTGAGTGACTCTGGCATGTGGTGCATTGTTGTCACTTGTGAAGTCAGTCAGTCGGTCAGTCGGTTAGTCAGTCGGTGGGTGGGTCAGTGAGGCGTGTGACAAGCCTTGACAACCTGTCAGCTTGACAGCTCGAGAGCTTGACAGGTAGACAAGTGAGTGACACTCTGGCATGTGGTGCATTGTTGTCACTTGTGAAGTCAGTCAGTCGGTCAGTCGGTTAGTCAGTCGGTGGGTGGGTCAGTGAGGCGTGTGACAAGCCTTGACAACCTGTCAGCTTGACAGCTCGAGAGCTTGACAGGTAGACAAGTGAGTGACACTCTGGCATGTGGTGCATTGTTGTCACTTGTGAAGTCAGTCAGTCGGTCAGTCGGTTAGTCAGTCGGTGGGTGGGTCAGTGAGGCGTGTGACAAGCCTTGACAACCTGTCAGCTTGACAGCTCGAGAGCTTGACAGGTAGACAAGTGAGTGAGACTCTGGCATGTGGTGCATTGTTGTCACTTGTGAAGTCAGTCAGTCGGTCAGTCGGTTAGTCAGTCGGTGGGTGGGTCAGTGAGGCGTGTGACAAGCCTTGACAACCTGTCAGCTTGACAGCTCGAGAGCTTGACAGGTAGACAAGTGAGTGACACTGGCATGTGGTGCATTGTTGTCACTTGTGAAGTCAGTCAGTCGGTTAGTCAGTCGGTGGGTGGGTCAGTGAGGCGTGTGACAAGCCTTGACAACCTGTCAGCTTGACAGCTCGAGAGCTTGACAGGTAGACAAGTGAGTGACACTCTGGCATGTGGTGCATTGTTGTCACTTGTGAAGTCAGTCAGTCGGTCAGTCGGTTAGTCAGTCGGTGGGTGGGTCAGTGAGGCGTGTGACAAGCCTTGACAACCTGTCAGCTTGACAGCTCGAGAGCTTGACAGGTAGACAAGTGAGTGACACTCTGGCATGTGGTGCATTGTTGTCACTTGTGAAGTCAGTCAGTCGGTCAGTCGGTTAGTCAGTCGGTGGGTGGGTCAGTGAGGCGTGTGACAAGCCTTGACAACCTGTCAGCTTGACAGCTCGAGAGCTTGACAGGTAGACAAGTGAGTGACACTCTGGCATGTGGTGCATTGTTGTCACTTGTGAAGTCAGTCAGTCGGTTAGTCAGTCGGTGGGTGGGTCAGTGAGGCGTGTGACAAGCCTTGACAACCTGTCAGCTTGACAGCTCGAGAGCTTGACAGGTAGACAAGTGAGTGACACTCTGGCATGTGGTGCATTGTTGTCACTTGTGAAGTCAGTCAGTCGGTCAGTCGGTTAGTCAGTCGGTGGGTGGGTCAGTGAGGCGTGTGACAAGCCTTGACAACCTGTCAGCTTGACAGCTCGAGAGCTTGACAGGTAGACAAGTGAGTGACACTCTGGCATGTGGTGCATTGTTGTCACTTGTGAAGTCAGTCAGTCGGTCAGTCGGTTAGTCAGTCGGTGGGTGGGTCAGTGAGGCGTGTGACAAGCCTTGACAACCTGTCAGCTTGACAGCTCGAGAGCTTGACAGGTAGACAAGTGAGTGACACTCTGGCATGTGGTGCATTGTTGTCACTTGTGAAGTCAGTCAGTCGGTCAGTCGGTTAGTCAGTCGGTGGGTGGGTCAGTGAGGCGTGTGACAAGCCTTGACAACCTGTCAGCTTGACAGCTCGAGAGCTTGACAGGTAGACAAGTGAGTGACACTCTGGCATGTGGTGCATTGTTGTCACTTGTGAAGTCAGTCAGTCGGTCAGTCGGTTAGTCAGTCGGTGGGTGGGTCAGTGAGGCGTGTGACAAGCCTTGACAACCTGTCAGCTTGACAGCTCGAGAGCTTGACAGGTAGACAAGTGAGTGACACTCTGGCATGTGGTGCATTGTTGTCACTTGTGAAGTCAGTCAGTCGGTCAGTCGGTTAGTCAGTCGGTGGGTGGGTCAGTGAGGCGTGTGACAAGCCTTGACAACCTGTCAGCTTGACAGCTCGAGAGCTTGACAGGTAGACAAGTGAGTGACACTCTGGCATGTGGTGCATTGTTGTCACTTGTGAAGTCAGTCAGTCGGTCAGTCAGTCGGTGGGTGGGTCAGTGAGGCGTGTGACAAGCCTTGACAACCTGTCAGCTTGACAGCTCGAGAGCTTGACAGGTAGACAAGTGAGTGACACTCTGGCATGTGGTGCATTGTTGTCACTTGTGAAGTCAGTCAGTCGGTCAGTCGGTTAGTCAGTCGGTGGGTGGGTCAGTGAGGCGTGTGACAAGCCTTGACAACCTGTCAGCTTGACAGCTCGAGAGCTTGACAGGTAGACAAGTGAGTGACACTCTGGCATGTGGTGCATTGTTGTCACTTGTGAAGTCAGTCAGTCGGTCAGTCGTTAGTCAGTCGGTGGGTGGGTCAGTGAGGCGTGTGACAAGCCTTGACAACCTGTCAGCTTGACAGCTCGAGAGCTTGACAGGTAGACAAGTGAGTGACTCTGGCATGTGGTGCATTGTTGTCACTTGTGAAGTCAGTCAGTCGGTCAGTCGGTTAGTCAGTCGGTGGGTGGGTCAGTGAGGCGTGTGACAAGCCTTGACAACCTGTCAGCTTGACAGCTCGAGAGCTTGACAGGTAGACAAGTGAGTGACACTCTGGCATGTGGTGCATTGTTGTCACTTGTGAAGTCAGTCAGTCGGTCAGTCGGTTAGTCAGTCGGTGGGTGGGTCAGTGAGGCGTGTGACAAGCCTTGACAACCTGTCAGCTTGACAGCTCGAGAGCTTGACAGGTAGACAAGTGAGTGACTCTGGCATGTGGTGCATTGTTGTCACTTGTGAAGTCAGTCAGTCGGTCAGTCGGTTAGTCAGTCGGTGGGTGGGTCAGTGAGGCGTGTGACAAGCCTTGACAACCTGTCAGCTTGACAGCTCGAGAGCTTGACAGGTAGACAAGTGAGTGACACTCTGGCATGTGGTGCATTGTTGTCACTTGTGAAGTCAGTCAGTCGGTCAGTCGGTCAGTCGGTGGGTGGGTCAGTGAGGCGTGTGACAAGCCTTGACAACCTGTCAGCTTGACAGCTCGAGAGCTTGACAGGTAGACAAGTGAGTGACACTCTGGCATGTGGTGCATTGTTGTCACTTGTGAAGTCAGTCAGTCGGTCAGTCAGTCGGTGGGTGGGTCAGTGAGGCGTGTGACAAGCCTTGACAACCTGTCAGCTTGACAGCTCGAGAGCTTGACAGGTAGACAAGTGAGTGACACTCTGGCATGTGGTGCATTGTTGTCACTTGTGAAGTCAGTCAGTCGGTCAGTCAGTCGGTTTTTCAGTCGGTGGGTGGGTCAGTGAGGCGTGTGACAAGCCTTGACAACCTGTCAGCTTGACAGCTCGAGAGCTTGACAGGTAGACAAGTGAGTGACACTCTGGCATGTGGTGCATTGTTGTCACTTGTGAAGTCAGTCAGTCGGTCAGTCAGTCGGTGGGTGGGTCAGTGAGGCGTGTGACAAGCCTTGACAACCTGTCAGCTTGACAGCTCGAGAGCTTGACAGGTAGACAAGTGAGTGACACTCTGGCATGTGGTGCATTGTTGTCACTTGTGAAGTCAGTCAGTCGGTCAGTCGGTTAGTCAGTCGGTGGGTGGGTCAGTGAGGCGTGTGACAAGCCTTGACAACCTGTCAGCTTGACAGCTCGAGAGCTTGACAGGTAGACAAGTGAGTGACACTCTGGCATGTGGTGCATTGTTGTCACTTGTGAAGTCAGTCAGTCGGTTAGTCAGTCGGTGGGTGGGTCAGTGAGGCGTGTGACAAGCCTTGACAACCTGTCAGCTTGACAGCTCGAGAGCTTGACAGGTAGACAAGTGAGTGACACTCTGGCATGTGGTGCATTGTTGTCACTTGTGAAGTCAGTCAGTCGGTTAGTCAGTCGGTGGGTGGGTCAGTGAGGCGTGTGACAAGCCTTGACAACCTGTCAGCTTGACAGCTCGAGAGCTTGACAGGTAGACAAGTGAGTGACACTCTGGCATGTGGTGCATTGTTGTCACTTGTGAAGTCAGTCAGTCGGTCAGTCGGTTAGTCAGTCGGTGGGTGGGTCAGTGAGGCGTGTGACAAGCCTTGACAACCTGTCAGCTTGACAGCTCGAGAGCTTGACAGGTAGACAAGTGAGTGACACTCTGGCATGTGGTGCATTGTTGTCACTTGTGAAGTCAGTCAGTCGGTCAGTCGGTTAGTCAGTCGGTGGGTGGGTCAGTGAGGCGTGTGACAAGCCTTGACAACCTGTCAGCTTGACAGCTCGAGAGCTTGACAGGTAGACAAGTGAGTGACACTCTGGCATGTGGTGCATTGTTGTCACTTGTGAAGTCAGTCAGTCGGTCAGTCGGTTAGTCAGTCGGTGGGTGGGTCAGTGAGGCGTGTGACAAGCCTTGACAACCTGTCAGCTTGACAGCTCGAGAGCTTGACAGGTAGACAAGTGAGTGACACTCTGGCATGTGGTGCATTGTTGTCACTTGTGAAGTCAGTCAGTCGGTTAGTCAGTCGGTGTCGGTGGGGTCAGTGAGGCGTGTGACAAGCCTTGACAACCTGTCAGCTTGACAGCTCGAGAGCTTGACAGGTAGACAAGTGAGTGACACTCTGGCATGTGGTGCATTGTTGTCACTTGTGAAGTCAGTCAGTCGGTCAGTCGGTTAGTCAGTCGGTGGGTGGGTCAGTGAGGCGTGTGACAAGCCTTGACAACCTGTCAGCTTGACAGCTCGAGAGCTTGACAGGTAGACAAGTGAGTGACACTCTGGCATGTGGTGCATTGTTGTCACTTGTGAAGTCAGTCAGTCGGTCAGTCGGTTAGTCAGTCGGTGGGTGGGTCAGTGAGGCGTGTGACAAGCCTTGACAACCTGTCAGCTTGACAGCTCGAGAGCTTGACAGGTAGACAAGTGAGTGACACTCTGGCATGTGGTGCATTGTTGTCACTTGTGAAGTCAGTCAGTCGGTCAGTCAGTCGGTGGGTGGGTCAGTGAGGCGTGTGACAAGCCTTGACAACCTGTCAGCTTGACAGCTCGAGAGCTTGACAGGTAGACAAGTGAGTGACACTCTGGCATGTGGTGCATTGTTGTCACTTGTGAAGTCAGTCAGTCGGTCAGTCGGTTAGTCAGTCGGTGGGTGGGTCAGTGAGGCGTGTGACAAGCCTTGACAACCTGTCAGCTTGACAGCTCGAGAGCTTGACAGGTAGACAAGTGAGTGACACTCTGGCATGTGGTGCATTGTTGTCACTTGTGAAGTCAGTCAGTCGTCGTTAGTCAGTCGGTGGGTGGGTCAGTGAGGCGTGTGACAAGCCTTGACAACCTGTCAGCTTGACAGCTCGAGAGCTTGACAGGTAGACAAGTGAGTGACACTCTGGCATGTGGTGCATTGTTGTCACTTGTGAAGTCAGTCAGTCGGTTAGTCGGTCAGTCGGTGGGTGGGTCAGTGAGGCGTGTGACAAGCCTTGACAACCTGTCAGCTTGACAGCTCGAGAGCTTGACAGGTAGACAAGTGAGTGACACTCTGGCATGTGGTGCATTGTTGTCACTTGTGAAGTCAGTCAGTCGGTCAGTCGGTTAGTCAGTCGGTGGGTGGGTCAGTGAGGCGTGTGACAAGCCTTGACAACCTGTCAGCTTGACAGCTCGAGAGCTTGACAGGTAGACAAGTGAGTGACACTCTGGCATGTGGTGCATTGTTGTCACTTGTGAAGTCAGTCAGTCGGTCAGTCGGTTAGTCAGTCGGTGGGTGGGTCAGTGAGGCGTGTGACAAGCCTTGACAACCTGTCAGCTTGACAGCTCGAGAGCTTGACAGGTAGACAAGTGAGTGACACTCTGGCATGTGGTGCATTGTTGTCACTTGTGAAGTCAGTCAGTCGGTCAGTCGGTTAGTCAGTCGGTGGGTGGGTCAGTGAGGCGTGTGACAAGCCTTGACAACCTGTCAGCTTGACAGCTCGAGAGCTTGACAGGTAGACAAGTGAGTGACACTCTGGCATGTGGTGCATTGTTGTCACTTGTGAAGTCAGTCAGTCGGTCAGTCGGTTAGTCAGTCGGTGGGTGGGTCAGTGAGGCGTGTGACAAGCCTTGACAACCTGTCAGCTTGACAGCTCGAGAGCTTGACAGGTAGACAAGTGAGTGACACTCTGGCATGTGGTGCATTGTTGTCACTTGTGAAGTCAGTCAGTCGGTCAGTCGGTTAGTCAGTCGGTGGGTGGGTCAGTGAGGCGTGTGACAAGCCTTGACAACCTGTCAGCTTGACAGCTCGAGAGCTTGACAGGTAGACAAGTGAGTGACACTCTGGCATGTGGTGCATTGTTGTCACTTGTGAAGTCAGTCAGTCGGTCAGTCGGTTAGTCAGTCGGTGGGTGGGTCAGTGAGGCGTGTGACAAGCCTTGACAACCTGTCAGCTTGACAGCTCGAGAGCTTGACAGGTAGACAAGTGAGTGACACTCTGGCATGTGGTGCATTGTTGTCACTTGTGAAGTCAGTCAGTCGGTCAGTCGGTTAGTCAGTCGGTGGGTGGGTCAGTGAGGCGTGTGACAAGCCTTGACAACCTGTCAGCTTGACAGCTCGAGAGCTTGACAGGTAGACAAGTGAGTGACACTCTGGCATGTGGTGCATTGTTGTCACTTGTGAAGTCAGTCAGTCGGTTAGTCAGTCGGTGGGTGGGTCAGTGAGGCGTGTGACAAGCCTTGACAACCTGTCAGCTTGACAGCTCGAGAGCTTGACAGGTAGACAAGTGAGTGACACTCTGGCATGTGGTGCATTGTTGTCACTTGTGAAGTCAGTCAGTCGGTCAGTCGGTTAGTCAGTCGGTGGGTGGGTCAGTGAGGCGTGTGACAAGCCTTGACAACCTGTCAGCTTGACAGCTCGAGAGCTTGACAGGTAGACAAGTGAGTGACACTCTGGCATGTGGTGCATTGTTGTCACTTGTGAAGTCAGTCAGTCGGTCAGTCGGTTAGTCAGTCGGTGGGTGGGTCAGTGAGGCGTGTGACAAGCCTTGACAACCTGTCAGCTTGACAGCTCGAGAGCTTGACAGGTAGACAAGTGAGTGACACTCTGGCATGTGGTGCATTGTTGTCACTTGTGAAGTCAGTCAGTCGGTCAGTCGGTTAGTCAGTCGGTGGGTGGGTCAGTGAGGCGTGTGACAAGCCTTGACAACCTGTCAGCTTGACAGCTCGAGAGCTTGACAGGTAGACAAGTGAGTGACACTCTGGCATGTGGTGCATTGTTGTCACTTGTGAAGTCAGTCAGTCGGTCAGTCGGTTAGTCAGTCGGTGGGTGGGTCAGTGAGGCGTGTGACAAGCCTTGACAACCTGTCAGCTTGACAGCTCGAGAGCTTGACAGGTAGACAAGTGAGTGAGACTCTGGCATGTGGTGCATTGTTGTCACTTGTGAAGTCAGTCAGTCGGTCAGTCGGTTAGTCAGTCGGTGGGTGGGTCAGTGAGGCGTGTGACAAGCCTTGACAACCTGTCAGCTTGACAGCTCGAGAGCTTGACAGGTAGACAAGTGAGTGACACTCTGGCATGTGGTGCATTGTTGTCACTTGTGAAGTCAGTCAGTCGGTCAGTCGGTTAGTCAGTCGGTGGGTGGGTCAGTGAGGCGTGTGACAAGCCTTGACAACCTGTCAGCTTGACAGCTCGAGAGCTTGACAGGTAGACAAGTGAGTGACACTCTGGCATGTGGTGCATTGTTGTCACTTGTGAAGTCAGTCAGTCGGTCAGTCGGTTAGTCAGTCGGTGGGTGGGTCAGTGAGGCGTGTGACAAGCCTTGACAACCTGTCAGCTTGACAGCTCGAGAGCTTGACAGGTAGACAAGTGAGTGACACTCTGGCATGTGGTGCATTGTTGTCACTTGTGAAGTCAGTCAGTCGGTCAGTCGGTTAGTCAGTCGGTGGGTGGGTCAGTGAGGCGTGTGACAAGCCTTGACAACCTGTCAGCTTGACAGCTCGAGAGCTTGACAGGTAGACAAGTGAGTGACACTCTGGCATGTGGTGCATTGTTGTCACTTGTGAAGTCAGTCAGTCGGTCAGTCGGTTAGTCAGTCGGTGGGTGGGTCAGTGAGGCGTGTGACAAGCCTTGACAACCTGTCAGCTTGACAGCTCGAGAGCTTGACAGGTAGACAAGTGAGTGACACTCTGGCATGTGGTGCATTGTTGTCACTTGTGAAGTCAGTCAGTCGGTCAGTCGGTTAGTCAGTCGGTGGGTGGGTCAGTGAGGCGTGTGACAAGCCTTGACAACCTGTCAGCTTGACAGCTCGAGAGCTTGACAGGTAGACAAGTGAGTGACACTCTGGCATGTGGTGCATTGTTGTCACTTGTGAAGTCAGTCAGTCGGTCAGTCGGTGGGTGGGTCAGTGAGGCGTGTGACAAGCCTTGACAACCTGTCAGCTTGACAGCTCGAGAGCTTGACAGGTAGACAAGTGAGTGACACTCTGGCATGTGGTGCATTGTTGTCACTTGTGAAGTCAGTCAGTCGGTCAGTCGGTTAGTCAGTCGGTGGGTGGGTCAGTGAGGCGTGTGACAAGCCTTGACAACCTGTCAGCTTGACAGCTCGAGAGCTTGACAGGTAGACAAGTGAGTGACACTCTGGCATGTGGTGCATTGTTGTCACTTGTGAAGTCAGTCAGTCGGTCAGTCGGTTAGTCAGTCGGTGGGTGGGTCAGTGAGGCGTGTGACAAGCCTTGACAACCTGTCAGCTTGACAGCTCGAGAGCTTGACAGGTAGACAAGTGAGTGACACTCTGGCATGTGGTGCATTGTTGTCACTTGTGAAGTCAGTCAGTCGGTCAGTCGGTTAGTCAGTCGGTGGGTGGGTCAGTGAGGCGTGTGACAAGCCTTGACAACCTGTCAGCTTGACAGCTCGAGAGCTTGACAGGTAGACAAGTGAGTGACACTCTGGCATGTGGTGCATTGTTGTCACTTGTGAAGTCAGTCAGTCGGTCAGTCGGTTAGTCAGTCGGTGGGTGGGTCAGTGAGGCGTGTGACAAGCCTTGACAACCTGTCAGCTTGACAGCTCGAGAGCTTGACAGGTAGACAAGTGAGTGACACTCTGGCATGTGGTGCATTGTTGTCACTTGTGAAGTCAGTCAGTCGGTCAGTCGGTTAGTCAGTCGGTGGGTGGGTCAGTGAGGCGTGTGACAAGCCTTGACAACCTGTCAGCTTGACAGCTCGAGAGCTTGACAGGTAGACAAGTGAGTGACACTCTGGCATGTGGTGCATTGTTGTCACTTGTGAAGTCAGTCAGTCGGTCAGTCGGTTAGTCAGTCGGTGGGTGGGTCAGTGAGGCGTGTGACAAGCCTTGACAACCTGTCAGCTTGACAGCTCGAGAGCTTGACAGGTAGACAAGTGAGTGACACTCTGGCATGTGGTGCATTGTTGTCACTTGTGAAGTCAGTCAGTCGGTCAGTCGGTTAGTCAGTCGGTGGGTGGGTCAGTGAGGCGTGTGACAAGCCTTGACAACCTGTCAGCTTGACAGCTCGAGAGCTTGACAGGTAGACAAGTGAGTGACACTCTGGCATGTGGTGCATTGTTGTCACTTGTGAAGTCAGTCAGTCGGTCAGTCGGTTAGTCAGTCGGTGGGTGGGTCAGTGAGGCGTGTGACAAGCCTTGACAACCTGTCAGCTTGACAGCTCGAGAGCTTGACAGGTAGACAAGTGAGTGACACTCTGGCATGTGGTGCATTGTTGTCACTTGTGAAGTCAGTCAGTCGGTCAGTAGTCAGTCGGTGGGTGGGTCAGTGAGGCGTGTGACAAGCCTTGACAACCTGTCAGCTTGACAGCTCGAGAGCTTGACAGGTAGACAAGTGAGTGACACTCTGGCATGTGGTGCATTGTTGTCACTTGTGAAGTCAGTCAGTTGGTCAGTCGGTTAGTCAGGTGGGTGGGTCAGTGAGGCGTGTGACAAGCCTTGACAACCTGTCAGCTTGACAGCTCGAGAGCTTGACAGGTAGACAAGTGAGTGACACTCTGGCATGTGGTGCATTGTTGTCACTTGTGAAGTCAGTCAGTCGGTCAGTCGGTTAGTCAGTCGGTGGGTGGGTCAGTGAGGCGTGTGACAAGCCTTGACAACCTGTCAGCTTGACAGCTCGAGAGCTTGACAGGTAGACAAGTGAGTGACACTCTGGCATGTGGTGCATTGTTGTCACTTGTGAAGTCAGTCAGTCGGTCAGTCGGTTAGTCAGTCGGTGGGTGGGTCAGTGAGGCGTGTGACAAGCCTTGACAACCTGTCAGCTTGACAGCTCGAGAGCTTGACAGGTAGACAAGTGAGTGACACTCTGGCATGTGGTGCATTGTTGTCACTTGTGAAGTCAGTCAGTCGGTCAGTCGGTTAGTCAGTCGGTGGGTGGGTCAGTGAGGCGTGTGACAAGCCTTGACAACCTGTCAGCTTGACAGCTCGAGAGCTTGACAGGTAGACAAGTGAGTGACACTCTGGCATGTGGTGCATTGTTGTCACTTGTGAAGTCAGTCAGTCGGTCAGTCGGTTAGTCAGTCGGTGGGTGGGTCAGTGAGGCGTGTGACAAGCCTTGACAACCTGTCAGCTTGACAGCTCGAGAGCTTGACAGGTAGACAAGTGAGTGACACTCTGGCATGTGGTGCATTGTTGTCACTTGTGAAGTCAGTCAGTCGGTCAGTCGGTTAGTCAGTCGGTGGGTGGGTCAGTGAGGCGTGTGACAAGCCTTGACAACCTGTCAGCTTGACAGCTCGAGAGCTTGACAGGTAGACAAGTGAGTGACACTCTGGCATGTGGTGCATTGTTGTCACTTGTGAAGTCAGTCAGTCGGTCAGTCGGTTAGTCAGTCGGTGGGTGGGTCAGTGAGGCGTGTGACAAGCCTTGACAACCTGTCAGCTTGACAGCTCGAGAGCTTGACAGGTAGACAAGTGAGTGACACTCTGGCATGTGGTGCATTGTTGTCACTTGTGAAGTCAGTCAGTCGGTCAGTCGGTTAGTCAGTCGGTGGGTGGGTCAGTGAGGCGTGTGACAAGCCTTGACAACCTGTCAGCTTGACAGCTCGAGAGCTTGACAGGTAGACAAGTGAGTGACACTCTGGCATGTGGTGCATTGTTGTCACTTGTGAAGTCAGTCAGTCGGTCAGTCGGTTAGTCAGTCGGTGGGTGGGTCAGTGAGGCGTGTGACAAGCCTTGACAACCTGTCAGCTTGACAGCTCGAGAGCTTGACAGGTAGACAAGTGAGTGACACTCTGGCATGTGGTGCATTGTTGTCACTTGTGAAGTCAGTCAGTCGGTCAGTCGGTTAGTCAGTCGGTGGGTGGGTCAGTGAGGCGTGTGACAAGCCTTGACAACCTGTCAGCTTGACAGCTCGAGAGCTTGACAGGTAGACAAGTGAGTGACACTCTGGCATGTGGTGCATTGTTGTCACTTGTGAAGTCAGTCAGTCGGTCAGTCGGTTAGTCAGTCGGTGGGTGGGTCAGTGAGGCGTGTGACAAGCCTTGACAACCTGTCAGCTTGACAGCTCGAGAGCTTGACAGGTAGACAAGTGAGTGACACTCTGGCATGTGGTGCATTGTTGTCACTTGTGAAGTCAGTCAGTCGGTCAGTCGGTTAGTCAGTCGGTGGGTGGGTCAGTGAGGCGTGTGACAAGCCTTGACAACCTGTCAGCTTGACAGCTCGAGAGCTTGACAGGTAGACAAGTGAGTGACACTCTGGCATGTGGTGCATTGTTGTCACTTGTGAAGTCAGTCAGTCGGTCAGTCGGTTAGTCAGTCGGTGGGTGGGTCAGTGAGGCGTGTGACAAGCCTTGACAACCTGTCAGCTTGACAGCTCGAGAGCTTGACAGGTAGACAAGTGAGTGACACTCTGGCATGTGGTGCATTGTTGTCACTTGTGAAGTCAGTCAGTCGGTCAGTCGGTTAGTCAGTCGGTGGGTGGGTCAGTGAGGCGTGTGACAAGCCTTGACAACCTGTCAGCTTGACAGCTCGAGAGCTTGACAGGTAGACAAGTGAGTGACACTCTGGCATGTGGTGCATTGTTGTCACTTGTGAAGTCAGTCAGTCGGTCAGTCGGTTAGTCAGTCGGTGGGTGGGTCAGTGAGGCGTGTGACAAGCCTTGACAACCTGTCAGCTTGACAGCTCGAGAGCTTGACAGGTAGACAAGTGAGTGACTCTGGCATGTGGTGCATTGTTGTCACTTGTGAAGTCAGTCAGTCGGTCAGTCGGTTAGTCAGTCGGTGGGTGGGTCAGTGAGGCGTGTGACAAGCCTTGACAACCTGTCAGCTTGACAGCTCGAGAGCTTGACAGGTAGACAAGTGAGTGACACTCTGGCATGTGGTGCATTGTTGTCACTTGTGAAGTCAGTCAGTCGGTCAGTCGGTTAGTCAGTCGGTGGGTGGGTCAGTGAGGCGTGTGACAAGCCTTGACAACCTGTCAGCTTGACAGCTCGAGAGCTTGACAGGTAGACAAGTGAGTGACACTCTGGCATGTGGTGCATTGTTGTCACTTGTGAAGTCAGTCAGTCGGTCAGTCGGTTAGTCAGTCGGTGGGTGGGTCAGTGAGGCGTGTGACAAGCCTTGACAACCTGTCAGCTTGACAGCTCGAGAGCTTGACAGGTAGACAAGTGAGTGACACTCTGGCATGTGGTGCATTGTTGTCACTTGTGAAGTCAGTCAGTCGGTCAGTCGGTTAGTCAGTCGGTGGGTGGGTCAGTGAGGCGTGTGACAAGCCTTGACAACCTGTCAGCTTGACAGCTCGAGAGCTTGACAGGTAGACAAGTGAGTGACACTCTGGCATGTGGTGCATTGTTGTCACTTGTGAAGTCAGTCAGTCGGTCAGTCGGTTAGTCAGTCGGTGGGTGGGTCAGTGAGGCGTGTGACAAGCCTTGACAACCTGTCAGCTTGACAGCTCGAGAGCTTGACAGGTAGACAAGTGAGTGACACTCTGGCATGTGGTGCATTGTTGTCACTTGTGAAGTCAGTCAGTCGGTCAGTCGGTTAGTCAGTCGGTGGGTGGGTCAGTGAGGCGTGTGACAAGCCTTGACAACCTGTCAGCTTGACAGCTCGAGAGCTTGACAGGTAGACAAGTGAGTGACACTCTGGCATGTGGTGCATTGTTGTCACTTGTGAAGTCAGTCAGTCGGTCAGTCGGTTAGTCAGTCGGTGGGTGGGTCAGTGAGGCGTGTGACAAGCCTTGACAACCTGTCAGCTTGACAGCTCGAGAGCTTGACAGGTAGACAAGTGAGTGACACTCTGGCATGTGGTGCATTGTTGTCACTTGTGAAGTCAGTCAGTCGGTCAGTCGGTTAGTCAGTCGGTGGGTGGGTCAGTGAGGCGTGTGACAAGCCTTGACAACCTGTCAGCTTGACAGCTCGAGAGCTTGACAGGTAGACAAGTGAGTGACACTCTGGCATGTGGTGCATTGTTGTCACTTGTGAAGTCAGTCAGTCGGTCAGTCGGTTAGTCAGTCGGTGGGTGGGTCAGTGAGGCGTGTGACAAGCCTTGACAACCTGTCAGCTTGACAGCTCGAGAGCTTGACAGGTAGACAAGTGAGTGACACTCTGGCATGTGGTGCATTGTTGTCACTTGTGAAGTCAGTCAGTCGGTCAGTCGGTTAGTCAGTCGGTGGGTGGGTCAGTGAGGCGTGTGACAAGCCTTGACAACCTGTCAGCTTGACAGCTCGAGAGCTTGACAGGTAGACAAGTGAGTGACACTCTGGCATGTGGTGCATTGTTGTCACTTGTGAAGTCAGTCAGTCGGTCAGTCGGTTAGTCAGTCGGTGGGTGGGTCAGTGAGGCGTGTGACAAGCCTTGACAACCTGTCAGCTTGACAGCTCGAGAGCTTGACAGGTAGACAAGTGAGTGACACTCTGGCATGTGGTGCATTGTTGTCACTTGTGAAGTCAGTCAGTCGGTCAGTCGGTTAGTCAGTCGGTGGGTGGGTCAGTGAGGCGTGTGACAAGCCTTGACAACCTGTCAGCTTGACAGCTCGAGAGCTTGACAGGTAGACAAGTGAGTGACACTCTGGCATGTGGTGCATTGTTGTCACTTGTGAAGTCAGTCAGTCGGTCAGTCGGTTAGTCAGTCGGTGGGTGGGTCAGTGAGGCGTGTGACAAGCCTTGACAACCTGTCAGCTTGACAGCTCGAGAGCTTGACAGGTAGACAAGTGAGTGACACTCTGGCATGTGGTGCATTGTTGTCACTTGTGAAGTCAGTCAGTCGGTCAGTCGGTTAGTCAGTCGGTGGGTGGGTCAGTGAGGCGTGTGACAAGCCTTGACAACCTGTCAGCTTGACAGCTCGAGAGCTTGACAGGTAGACAAGTGAGTGACACTCTGGCATGTGGTGCATTGTTGTCACTTGTGAAGTCAGTCAGTCGGTCAGTCGGTTAGTCAGTCGGTGGGTGGGTCAGTGAGGCGTGTGACAAGCCTTGACAACCTGTCAGCTTGACAGCTCGAGAGCTTGACAGGTAGACAAGTGAGTGACACTCTGGCATGTGGTGCATTGTTGTCACTTGTGAAGTCAGTCAGTCGGTCAGTCGGTTAGTCAGTCGGTGGGTGGGTCAGTGAGGCGTGTGACAAGCCTTGACAACCTGTCAGCTTGACAGCTCGAGAGCTTGACAGGTAGACAAGTGAGTGACACTCTGGCATGTGGTGCATTGTTGTCACTTGTGAAGTCAGTCAGTCGGTCAGTCGGTTAGTCAGTCGGTGGGTGGGTCAGTGAGGCGTGTGACAAGCCTTGACAACCTGTCAGCTTGACAGCTCGAGAGCTTGACAGGTAGACAAGTGAGTGACACTCTGGCATGTGGTGCATTGTTGTCACTTGTGAAGTCAGTCAGTCGGTCAGTCGGTTAGTCAGTCGGTGGGTGGGTCAGTGAGGCGTGTGACAAGCCTTGACAACCTGTCAGCTTGACAGCTCGAGAGCTTGACAGGTAGACAAGTGAGTGACACTCTGGCATGTGGTGCATTGTTGTCACTTGTGAAGTCAGTCAGTCGGTCAGTCGGTTAGTCAGTCGGTGGGTGGGTCAGTGAGGCGTGTGACAAGCCTTGACAACCTGTCAGCTTGACAGCTCGAGAGCTTGACAGGTAGACAAGTGAGTGACACTCTGGCATGTGGTGCATTGTTGTCACTTGTGAAGTCAGTCAGTCGGTCAGTCGGTTAGTCAGTCGGTGGGTGGGTCAGTGAGGCGTGTGACAAGCCTTGACAACCTGTCAGCTTGACAGCTCGAGAGCTTGACAGGTAGACAAGTGAGTGACACTCTGGCATGTGGTGCATTGTTGTCACTTGTGAAGTCAGTCAGTCGGTCAGTCGGTTAGTCAGTCGGTGGGTGGGTCAGTGAGGCGTGTGACAAGCCTTGACAACCTGTCAGCTTGACAGCTCGAGAGCTTGACAGGTAGACAAGTGAGTGACACTCTGGCATGTGGTGCATTGTTGTCACTTGTGAAGTCAGTCAGTCGGTCAGTCGGTTAGTCAGTCGGTGGGTGGGTCAGTGAGGCGTGTGACAAGCCTTGACAACCTGTCAGCTTGACAGCTCGAGAGCTTGACAGGTAGACAAGTGAGTGACACTCTGGCATGTGGTGCATTGTTGTCACTTGTGAAGTCAGTCAGTCGGTCAGTCGGTTAGTCAGTCGGTGGGTGGGTCAGTGAGGCGTGTGACAAGCCTTGACAACCTGTCAGCTTGACAGCTCGAGAGCTTGACAGGTAGACAAGTGAGTGACACTCTGGCATGTGGTGCATTGTTGTCACTTGTGAAGTCAGTCAGTCGGTCAGTCGGTTAGTCAGTCGGTGGGTGGGTCAGTGAGGCGTGTGACAAGCCTTGACAACCTGTCAGCTTGACAGCTCGAGAGCTTGACAGGTAGACAAGTGAGTGACACTCTGGCATGTGGTGCATTGTTGTCACTTGTGAAGTCAGTCAGTCGGTCAGTCGGTTAGTCAGTCGGTGGGTGGGTCAGTGAGGCGTGTGACAAGCCTTGACAACCTGTCAGCTTGACAGCTCGAGAGCTTGACAGGTAGACAAGTGAGTGACACTCTGGCATGTGGTGCATTGTTGTCACTTGTGAAGTCAGTCAGTCGGTCAGTCGGTTAGTCAGTCGGTGGGTGGGTCAGTGAGGCGTGTGACAAGCCTTGACAACCTGTCAGCTTGACAGCTCGAGAGCTTGACAGGTAGACAAGTGAGTGAGACTCTGGCATGTGGTGCATTGTTGTCACTTGTGAAGTCAGTCAGTCGGTCAGTCGGTTAGTCAGTCGGTGGGTGGGTCAGTGAGGCGTGTGACAAGCCTTGACAACCTGTCAGCTTGACAGCTCGAGAGCTTGACAGGTAGACAAGTGAGTGACACTCTGGCATGTGGTGCATTGTTGTCACTTGTGAAGTCAGTCAGTCGGTCAGTCGGTTAGTCAGTCGGTGGGTGGGTCAGTGAGGCGTGTGACAAGCCTTGACAACCTGTCAGCTTGACAGCTCGAGAGCTTGACAGGTAGACAAGTGAGTGACACTCTGGCATGTGGTGCATTGTTGTCACTTGTGAAGTCAGTCAGTCGGTCAGTCGGTTAGTCAGTCGGTGGGTGGGTCAGTGAGGCGTGTGACAAGCCTTGACAACCTGTCAGCTTGACAGCTCGAGAGCTTGACAGGTAGACAAGTGAGTGACACTCTGGCATGTGGTGCATTGTTGTCACTTGTGAAGTCAGTCAGTCGGTCAGTCGGTTAGTCAGTCGGTGGGTGGGTCAGTGAGGCGTGTGACAAGCCTTGACAACCTGTCAGCTTGACAGCTCGAGAGCTTGACAGGTAGACAAGTGAGTGACACTCTGGCATGTGGTGCATTGTTGTCACTTGTGAAGTCAGTCAGTCGGTCAGTCGGTTAGTCAGTCGGTGGGTGGGTCAGTGAGGCGTGTGACAAGCCTTGACAACCTGTCAGCTTGACAGCTCGAGAGCTTGACAGGTAGACAAGTGAGTGAGACTCTGGCATGTGGTGCATTGTTGTCACTTGTGAAGTCAGTCAGTCGGTCAGTCGGTTAGTCAGTCGGTGGGTGGGTCAGTGAGGCGTGTGACAAGCCTTGACAACCTGTCAGCTTGACAGCTCGAGAGCTTGACAGGTAGACAAGTGAGTGACACTCTGGCATGTGGTGCATTGTTGTCACTTGTGAAGTCAGTCAGTCGGTCAGTCGGTTAGTCAGTCGGTGGGTGGGTCAGTGAGGCGTGTGACAAGCCTTGACAACCTGTCAGCTTGACAGCTCGAGAGCTTGACAGGTAGACAAGTGAGTGACACTCTGGCATGTGGTGCATTGTTGTCACTTGTGAAGTCAGTCAGTCGGTCAGTCGGTTAGTCAGTCGGTGGGTGGGTCAGTGAGGCGTGTGACAAGCCTTGACAACCTGTCAGCTTGACAGCTCGAGAGCTTGACAGGTAGACAAGTGAGTGACACTCTGGCATGTGGTGCATTGTTGTCACTTGTGAAGTCAGTCAGTCGGTCAGTCGGTTAGTCAGTCGGTGGGTGGGTCAGTGAGGCGTGTGACAAGCCTTGACAACCTGTCAGCTTGACAGCTCGAGAGCTTGACAGGTAGACAAGTGAGTGACACTCTGGCATGTGGTGCATTGTTGTCACTTGTGAAGTCAGTCAGTCGGTCAGTCGGTTAGTCAGTCGGTGGGTGGGTCAGTGAGGCGTGTGACAAGCCTTGACAACCTGTCAGCTTGACAGCTCGAGAGCTTGACAGGTAGACAAGTGAGTGACACTCTGGCATGTGGTGCATTGTTGTCACTTGTGAAGTCAGTCAGTCGGTCAGTCGGTTAGTCAGTCGGTGGGTGGGTCAGTGAGGCGTGTGACAAGCCTTGACAACCTGTCAGCTTGACAGCTCGAGAGCTTGACAGGTAGACAAGTGAGTGACTCTGGCATGTGGTGCATTGTTGTCACTTGTGAAGTCAGTCAGTCGGTCAGTCGGTTAGTCAGTCGGTGGGTGGGTCAGTGAGGCGTGTGACAAGCCTTGACAACCTGTCAGCTTGACAGCTCGAGAGCTTGACAGGTAGACAAGTGAGTGACACTCTGGCATGTGGTGCATTGTTGTCACTTGTGAAGTCAGTCAGTCGGTCAGTCGGTTAGTCAGTCGGTGGGTGGGTCAGTGAGGCGTGTGACAAGCCTTGACAACCTGTCAGCTTGACAGCTCGAGAGCTTGACAGGTAGACAAGTGAGTGACACTCTGGCATGTGGTGCATTGTTGTCACTTGTGAAGTCAGTCAGTCGGTCAGTCGGTTAGTCAGTCGGTGGGTGGGTCAGTGAGGCGTGTGACAAGCCTTGACAACCTGTCAGCTTGACAGCTCGAGAGCTTGACAGGTAGACAAGTGAGTGACACTCTGGCATGTGGTGCATTGTTGTCACTTGTGAAGTCAGTCAGTCGGTCAGTCGGTTAGTCAGTCGGTGGGTGGGTCAGTGAGGCGTGTGACAAGCCTTGACAACCTGTCAGCTTGACAGCTCGAGAGCTTGACAGGTAGACAAGTGAGTGACACTCTGGCATGTGGTGCATTGTTGTCACTTGTGAAGTCAGTCAGTCGGTCAGTCGGTTAGTCAGTCGGTGGGTGGGTCAGTGAGGCGTGTGACAAGCCTTGACAACCTGTCAGCTTGACAGCTCGAGAGCTTGACAGGTAGACAAGTGAGTGACACTCTGGCATGTGGTGCATTGTTGTCACTTGTGAAGTCAGTCAGTCGGTCAGTCGGTTAGTCAGTCGGTGGGTGGGTCAGTGAGGCGTGTGACAAGCCTTGACAACCTGTCAGCTTGACAGCTCGAGAGCTTGACAGGTAGACAAGTGAGTGACACTCTGGCATGTGGTGCATTGTTGTCACTTGTGAAGTCAGTCAGTCGGTCAGTCGGTTAGTCAGTCGGTGGGTGGGTCAGTGAGGCGTGTGACAAGCCTTGACAACCTGTCAGCTTGACAGCTCGAGAGCTTGACAGGTAGACAAGTGAGTGACACTCTGGCATGTGGTGCATTGTTGTCACTTGTGAAGTCAGTCAGTCGGTCAGTCGGTTAGTCAGTCGGTGGGTGGGTCAGTGAGGCGTGTGACAAGCCTTGACAACCTGTCAGCTTGACAGCTCGAGAGCTTGACAGGTAGACAAGTGAGTGAGACTCTGGCATGTGGTGCATTGTTGTCACTTGTGAAGTCAGTCAGTCGGTCAGTCGGTTAGTCAGTCGGTGGGTGGGTCAGTGAGGCGTGTGACAAGCCTTGACAACCTGTCAGCTTGACAGCTCGAGAGCTTGACAGGTAGACAAGTGAGTGACACTCTGGCATGTGGTGCATTGTTGTCACTTGTGAAGTCAGTCAGTCGGTCAGTCGGTTAGTCAGTCGGTGGGTGGGTCAGTGAGGCGTGTGACAAGCCTTGACAACCTGTCAGCTTGACAGCTCGAGAGCTTGACAGGTAGACAAGTGAGTGAGACTCTGGCATGTGGTGCATTGTTGTCACTTGTGAAGTCAGTCAGTCGGTCAGTCGGTTAGTCAGTCGGTGGGTGGGTCAGTGAGGCGTGTGACAAGCCTTGACAACCTGTCAGCTTGACAGCTCGAGAGCTTGACAGGTAGACAAGTGAGTGACACTCTGGCATGTGGTGCATTGTTGTCACTTGTGAAGTCAGTCAGTCGGTCAGTCGGTTAGTCAGTCGGTGGGTGGGTCAGTGAGGCGTGTGACAAGCCTTGACAACCTGTCAGCTTGACAGCTCGAGAGCTTGACAGGTAGACAAGTGAGTGAGACTCTGGCATGTGGTGCATTGTTGTCACTTGTGAAGTCAGTCAGTCGGTCAGTCGGTTAGTCAGTCGGTGGGTGGGTCAGTGAGGCGTGTGACAAGCCTTGACAACCTGTCAGCTTGACAGCTCGAGAGCTTGACAGGTAGACAAGTGAGTGAGACTCTGGCATGTGGTGCATTGTTGTCACTTGTGAAGTCAGTCAGTCGGTCAGTCGGTTAGTCAGTCGGTGGGTGGGTCAGTGAGGCGTGTGACAAGCCTTGACAACCTGTCAGCTTGACAGCTCGAGAGCTTGACAGGTAGACAAGTGAGTGAGACTCTGGCATGTGGTGCATTGTTGTCACTTGTGAAGTCAGTCAGTCGGTCAGTCGGTTAGTCAGTCGGTGGGTGGGTCAGTGAGGCGTGTGACAAGCCTTGACAACCTGTCAGCTTGACAGCTCGAGAGCTTGACAGGTAGACAAGTGAGTGAGACTCTGGCATGTGGTGCATTGTTGTCACTTGTGAAGTCAGTCAGTCGGTCAGTCGGTTAGTCAGTCGGTGGGTGGGTCAGTGAGGCGTGTGACAAGCCTTGACAACCTGTCAGCTTGACAGCTCGAGAGCTTGACAGGTAGACAAGTGAGTGAGACTCTGGCATGTGGTGCATTGTTGTCACTTGTGAAGTCAGTCAGTCGGTCAGTCGGTTAGTCAGTCGGTGGGTGGGTCAGTGAGGCGTGTGACAAGCCTTGACAACCTGTCAGCTTGACAGCTCGAGAGCTTGACAGGTAGACAAGTGAGTGACACTCTGGCATGTGGTGCATTGTTGTCACTTGTGAAGTCAGTCAGTCGGTCAGTCGGTTAGTCAGTCGGTGGGTGGGTCAGTGAGGCGTGTGACAAGCCTTGACAACCTGTCAGCTTGACAGCTCGAGAGCTTGACAGGTAGACAAGTGAGTGACACTCTGGCATGTGGTGCATTGTTGTCACTTGTGAAGTCAGTCAGTCGGTCAGTCGGTTAGTCAGTCGGTGGGTGGGTCAGTGAGGCGTGTGACAAGCCTTGACAACCTGTCAGCTTGACAGCTCGAGAGCTTGACAGGTAGACAAGTGAGTGACACTCTGGCATGTGGTGCATTGTTGTCACTTGTGAAGTCAGTCAGTCGGTCAGTCGGTTAGTCAGTCGGTGGGTGGGTCAGTGAGGCGTGTGACAAGCCTTGACAACCTGTCAGCTTGACAGCTCGAGAGCTTGACAGGTAGACAAGTGAGTGACACTCTGGCATGTGGTGCATTGTTGTCACTTGTGAAGTCAGTCAGTCGGTCAGTCGGTTAGTCAGTCGGTGGGTGGGTCAGTGAGGCGTGTGACAAGCCTTGACAACCTGTCAGCTTGACAGCTCGAGAGCTTGACAGGTAGACAAGTGAGTGAGACTCTGGCATGTGGTGCATTGTTGTCACTTGTGAAGTCAGTCAGTCGGTCAGTCGGTTAGTCAGTCGGTGGGTGGGTCAGTGAGGCGTGTGACAAGCCTTGACAACCTGTCAGCTTGACAGCTCGAGAGCTTGACAGGTAGACAAGTGAGTGAGACTCTGGCATGTGGTGCATTGTTGTCACTTGTGAAGTCAGTCAGTCGGTCAGTCGGTTAGTCAGTCGGTGGGTGGGTCAGTGAGGCGTGTGACAAGCCTTGACAACCTGTCAGCTTGACAGCTCGAGAGCTTGACAGGTAGACAAGTGAGTGAGACTCTGGCATGTGGTGCATTGTTGTCACTTGTGAAGTCAGTCAGTCGGTCAGTCGGTTAGTCAGTCGGTGGGTGGGTCAGTGAGGCGTGTGACAAGCCTTGACAACCTGTCAGCTTGACAGCTCGAGAGCTTGACAGGTAGACAAGTGAGTGAGACTCTGGCATGTGGTGCATTGTTGTCACTTGTGAAGTCAGTCAGTCGGTCAGTCGGTTAGTCAGTCGGTGGGTGGGTCAGTGAGGCGTGTGACAAGCCTTGACAACCTGTCAGCTTGACAGCTCGAGAGCTTGACAGGTAGACAAGTGAGTGAGACTCTGGCATGTGGTGCATTGTTGTCACTTGTGAAGTCAGTCAGTCGGTCAGTCGGTTAGTCAGTCGGTGGGTGGGTCAGTGAGGCGTGTGACAAGCCTTGACAACCTGTCAGCTTGACAGCTCGAGAGCTTGACAGGTAGACAAGTGAGTGAGACTCTGGCATGTGGTGCATTGTTGTCACTTGTGAAGTCAGTCAGTCGGTCAGTCGGTTAGTCAGTCGGTGGGTGGGTCAGTGAGGCGTGTGACAAGCCTTGACAACCTGTCAGCTTGACAGCTCGAGAGCTTGACAGGTAGACAAGTGAGTGACACTCTGGCATGTGGTGCATTGTTGTCACTTGTGAAGTCAGTCAGTCGGTCAGTCGGTTAGTCAGTCGGTGGGTGGGTCAGTGAGGCGTGTGACAAGCCTTGACAACCTGTCAGCTTGACAGCTCGAGAGCTTGACAGGTAGACAAGTGAGTGACACTCTGGCATGTGGTGCATTGTTGTCACTTGTGAAGTCAGTCAGTCGGTCAGTCGGTTAGTCAGTCGGTGGGTGGGTCAGTGAGGCGTGTGACAAGCCTTGACAACCTGTCAGCTTGACAGCTGAGAGCTTGACAGGTAGACAAGTGAGTGACACTCTGGCATGTGGTGCATTGTTGTCACTTGTGAAGTCAGTCAGTCGGTCAGTCGGTTAGTCAGTCGGTGGGTGGGTCAGTGAGGCGTGTGACAAGCCTTGACAACCTGTCAGCTTGACAGCTCGAGAGCTTGACAGGTAGACAAGTGAGTGAGACTCTGGCATGTGGTGCATTGTTGTCACTTGTGAAGTCAGTCAGTCGGTCAGTCGGTTAGTCAGTCGGTGGGTGGGTCAGTGAGGCGTGTGACAAGCCTTGACAACCTGTCAGCTTGACAGCTCGAGAGCTTGACAGGTAGACAAGTGAGTGAGACTCTGGCATGTGGTGCATTGTTGTCACTTGTGAAGTCAGTCAGTCGGTCAGTCGGTTAGTCAGTCGGTGGGTGGGTCAGTGAGGCGTGTGACAAGCCTTGACAACCTGTCAGCTTGACAGCTCGAGAGCTTGACAGGTAGACAAGTGAGTGACTCTGGCATGTGGTGCATTGTTGTCACTTGTGAAGTCAGTCAGTCGGTCAGTCGGTTAGTCAGTCGGTGGGTGGGTCAGTGAGGCGTGTGACAAGCCTTGACAACCTGTCAGCTTGACAGCTCGAGAGCTTGACAGGTAGACAAGTGAGTGACACTCTGGCATGTGGTGCATTGTTGTCACTTGTGAAGTCAGTCAGTCGGTCAGTCGGTTAGTCAGTCGGTGGGTGGGTCAGTGAGGCGTGTGACAAGCCTTGACAACCTGTCAGCTTGACAGCTCGAGAGCTTGACAGGTAGACAAGTGAGTGACACTCTGGCATGTGGTGCATTGTTGTCACTTGTGAAGTCAGTCAGTCGGTCAGTCGGTTAGTCAGTCGGTGGGTGGGTCAGTGAGGCGTGTGACAAGCCTTGACAACCTGTCAGCTTGACAGCTCGAGAGCTTGACAGGTAGACAAGTGAGTGAGACTCTGGCATGTGGTGCATTGTTGTCACTTGTGAAGTCAGTCAGTCGGTCAGTCGGTTAGTCAGTCGGTGGGTGGGTCAGTGAGGCGTGTGACAAGCCTTGACAACCTGTCAGCTTGACAGCTCGAGAGCTTGACAGGTAGACAAGTGAGTGAGACTCTGGCATGTGGTGCATTGTTGTCACTTGTGAAGTCAGTCAGTCGGTCAGTCGGTTAGTCAGTCGGTGGGTGGGTCAGTGAGGCGTGTGACAAGCCTTGACAACCTGTCAGCTTGACAGCCTGAGAGCTTGACAGGTAGACAAGTGAGTGACACTCTGGCATGTGGTGCATTGTTGTCACTTGTGAAGTCAGTCAGTCGGTCAGTCGGTTAGTCAGTCGGTGGGTGGGTCAGTGAGGCGTGTGACAAGCCTTGACAACCTGTCAGCTTGACAGCTCGAGAGCTTGACAGGTAGACAAGTGAGTGAGACTCTGGCATGTGGTGCATTGTTGTCACTTGTGAAGTCAGTCAGTCGGTCAGTCGGTTAGTCAGTCGGTGGGTGGGTCAGTGAGGCGTGTGACAAGCCTTGACAACCTGTCAGCTTGACAGCTCGAGAGCTTGACAGGTAGACAAGTGAGTGACACTCTGGCATGTGGTGCATTGTTGTCACTTGTGAAGTCAGTCAGTCGGTCAGTCGGTTAGTCAGTCGGTGGGTGGGTCAGTGAGGCGTGTGACAAGCCTTGACAACCTGTCAGCTTGACAGCTCGAGAGCTTGACAGGTAGACAAGTGAGTGACACTCTGGCATGTGGTGCATTGTTGTCACTTGTGAAGTCAGTCAGTCGGTCAGTCGGTTAGTCAGTCGGTGGGTGGGTCAGTGAGGCGTGTGACAAGCCTTGACAACCTGTCAGCTTGACAGCTCGAGAGCTTGACAGGTAGACAAGTGAGTGAGACTCTGGCATGTGGTGCATTGTTGTCACTTGTGAAGTCAGTCAGTCGGTCAGTCGGTTAGTCAGTCGGTGGGTGGGTCAGTGAGGCGTGTGACAAGCCTTGACAACCTGTCAGCTTGACAGCTCGAGAGCTTGACAGGTAGACAAGTGAGTGACACTCTGGCATGTGGTGCATTGTTGTCACTTGTGAAGTCAGTCAGTCGGTCAGTCGGTTAGTCAGTCGGTGGGTGGGTCAGTGAGGCGTGTGACAAGCCTTGACAACCTGTCAGCTTGACAGCTCGAGAGCTTGACAGGTAGACAAGTGAGTGAGACTCTGGCATGTGGTGCATTGTTGTCACTTGTGAAGTCAGTCAGTCGGTCAGTCGGTTAGTCAGTCGGTGGGTGGGTCAGTGAGGCGTGTGACAAGCCTTGACAACCTGTCAGCTTGACAGCTCGAGAGCTTGACAGGTAGACAAGTGAGTGACACTCTGGCATGTGGTGCATTGTTGTCACTTGTGAAGTCAGTCAGTCGGTCAGTCGGTTAGTCAGTCGGTGGGTGGGTCAGTGAGGCGTGTGACAAGCCTTGACAACCTGTCAGCTTGACAGCTCGAGAGCTTGACAGGTAGACAAGTGAGTGAGACTCTGGCATGTGGTGCATTGTTGTCACTTGTGAAGTCAGTCAGTCGGTCAGTCGGTTAGTCAGTCGGTGGGTGGGTCAGTGAGGCGTGTGACAAGCCTTGACAACCTGTCAGCTTGACAGCTCGAGAGCTTGACAGGTAGACAAGTGAGTGACACTCTGGCATGTGGTGCATTGTTGTCACTTGTGAAGTCAGTCAGTCGGTCAGTCGGTTAGTCAGTCGGTGGGTGGGTCAGTGAGGCGTGTGACAAGCCTTGACAACCTGTCAGCTTGACAGCTCGAGAGCTTGACAGGTAGACAAGTGAGTGAGACTCTGGCATGTGGTGCATTGTTGTCACTTGTGAAGTCAGTCAGTCGGTCAGTCGGTTAGTCAGTCGGTGGGTGGGTCAGTGAGGCGTGTGACAAGCCTTGACAACCTGTCAGCTTGACAGCTCGAGAGCTTGACAGGTAGACAAGTGAGTGACACTCTGGCATGTGGTGCATTGTTGTCACTTGTGAAGTCAGTCAGTCGGTCAGTCGGTTAGTCAGTCGGTGGGTGGGTCAGTGAGGCGTGTGACAAGCCTTGACAACCTGTCAGCTTGACAGCTCGAGAGCTTGACAGGTAGACAAGTGAGTGAGACTCTGGCATGTGGTGCATTGTTGTCACTTGTGAAGTCAGTCAGTCGGTCAGTCGGTTAGTCAGTCGGTGGGTGGGTCAGTGAGGCGTGTGACAAGCCTTGACAACCTGTCAGCTTGACAGCTCGAGAGCTTGACAGGTAGACAAGTGAGTGAGACTCTGGCATGTGGTGCATTGTTGTCACTTGTGAAGTCAGTCAGTCGGTCAGTCGGTTAGTCAGTCGGTGGGTGGGTCAGTGAGGCGTGTGACAAGCCTTGACAACCTGTCAGCTTGACAGCTCGAGAGCTTGACAGGTAGACAAGTGAGTGAGACTCTGGCATGTGGTGCATTGTTGTCACTTGTGAAGTCAGTCAGTCGGTCAGTCGGTTAGTCAGTCGGTGGGTGGGTCAGTGAGGCGTGTGACAAGCCTTGACAACCTGTCAGCTTGACAGCTCGAGAGCTTGACAGGTAGACAAGTGAGTGAGACTCTGGCATGTGGTGCATTGTTGTCACTTGTGAAGTCAGTCAGTCGGTCAGTCGGTTAGTCAGTCGGTGGGTGGGTCAGTGAGGCGTGTGACAAGCCTTGACAACCTGTCAGCTTGACAGCTCGAGAGCTTGACAGGTAGACAAGTGAGTGAGACTCTGGCATGTGGTGCATTGTTGTCACTTGTGAAGTCAGTCAGTCGGTCAGTCGGTTAGTCAGTCGGTGGGTGGGTCAGTGAGGCGTGTGACAAGCCTTGACAACCTGTCAGCTTGACAGCTCGAGAGCTTGACAGGTAGACAAGTGAGTGAGACTCTGGCATGTGGTGCATTGTTGTCACTTGTGAAGTCAGTCAGTCGTCAGTCGGTTAGTCAGTCGGTGCGTGGGCCAGTGAGGCGTGTGACAAGCCTTGACAAACTGTCAGCTTGACAGCTCGAGAGCTTGACAGGTAGACAAGTGAGTGACACTCTGGCATGTGGTGCATTGTTGTCACTTGTGAAGTCAGTCAGTCGGTCAGTCGGTTAGTCAGTCGGTGGGTGGGTCAGTGAGGCGTGTGACAAGCCTTGACAACCTGTCAGCTTGACAGCTCGAGAGCTTGACAGGTAGACAAGTGAGTGACACTCTGGCATGTGGTGCATTGTTGTCACTTGTGAAGTCAGTCAGTCGGTCAGTAGTCAGTCGGTGGGTGGGTCAGTGAGGCGTGTGACAAGCCTTGACAACCTGTCAGCTTGACAGCTCGAGAGCTTGACAGGTAGACAAGTGAGTGACACTCTGGCATGTGGTGCATTGTTGTCACTTGTGAAGTCAGTCAGTCGGTCAGTCGGTTAGTCAGTCGGTGGGTGGGTCAGTGAGGCGTGTGACAAGCCTTGACAACCTGTCAGCTTGACAGCTCGAGAGCTTGACAGGTAGACAAGTGAGTGAGACTCTGGCATGTGGTGCATTGTTGTCACTTGTGAAGTCAGTCAGTCGGTCAGTCGGTTAGTCAGTCGGTGGGTGGGTCAGTGAGGCGTGTGACAAGCCTTGACAACCTGTCAGCTTGACAGCTCGAGAGCTTGACAGGTAGACAAGTGAGTGAGACTCTGGCATGTGGTGCATTGTTGTCACTTGTGAAGTCAGTCAGTCGGTCAGTCGGTTAGTCAGTCGGTGGGTGGGTCAGTGAGGCGTGTGACAAGCCTTGACAACCTGTCAGCTTGACAGCTCGAGAGCTTGACAGGTAGACAAGTGAGTGAGACTCTGGCATGTGGTGCATTGTTGTCACTTGTGAAGTCAGTCAGTCGGTCAGTCGGTTAGTCAGTCGGTGGGTGGGTCAGTGAGGCGTGTGACAAGCCTTGACAACCTGTCAGCTTGACAGCTCGAGAGCTTGACAGGTAGACAAGTGAGTGAGACTCTGGCATGTGGTGCATTGTTGTCACTTGTGAAGTCAGTCAGTCGGTCAGTCGGTTAGTCAGTCGGTGGGTGGGTCAGTGAGGCGTGTGACAAGCCTTGACAACCTGTCAGCTTGACAGCTCGAGAGCTTGACAGGTAGACAAGTGAGTGAGACTCTGGCATGTGGTGCATTGTTGTCACTTGTGAAGTCAGTCAGTCGGTCAGTCGGTTAGTCAGTCGGTGGGTGGGTCAGTGAGGCGTGTGACAAGCCTTGACAACCTGTCAGCTTGACAGCTCGAGAGCTTGACAGGTAGACAAGTGAGTGAGACTCTGGCATGTGGTGCATTGTTGTCACTTGTGAAGTCAGTCAGTCGGTCAGTCGGTTAGTCAGTCGGTGGGTGGGTCAGTGAGGCGTGTGACAAGCCTTGACAACCTGTCAGCTTGACAGCTCGAGAGCTTGACAGGTAGACAAGTGAGTGAGACTCTGGCATGTGGTGCATTGTTGTCACTTGTGAAGTCAGTCAGTCGGTCAGTCGGTTAGTCAGTCGGTGGGTGGGTCAGTGAGGCGTGTGACAAGCCTTGACAACCTGTCAGCTTGACAGCGCGAGAGCTTGACAGGTAGACAAGTGAGTGAGACTCTGGCATGTGGTGCATTGTTGTCACTTGTGAAGTCAGTCAGTCGGTCAGTCGGTTAGTCAGTCGGTGGGTGGGTCAGTGAGGCGTGTGACAAGCCTTGACAACCTGTCAGCTTGACAGCTCGAGAGCTTGACAGGTAGACAAGTGAGTGAGACTCTGGCATGTGGTGCATTGTTGTCACTTGTGAAGTCAGTCAGTCGGTCAGTCGGTTAGTCAGTCGGTGGGTGGGTCAGTGAGGCGTGTGACAAGCCTTGACAACCTGTCAGCTTGACAGCTCGAGAGCTTGACAGGTAGACAAGTGAGTGAACTCTGGCATGTGGTGCATTGTTGTCACTTGTGAAGTCAGTCAGTCGGGTTAGTCAGTCGGTGGGTGGGTCAGTGAGGCGTGTGACAAGCCTTGACAACCTGTCAGCTTGACAGCTCGAGAGCTTGACAGGTAGACAAGTGAGTGAACTCTGGCATGTGGTGCATTGTTGTCACTTGTGAAGTCAGTCAGTCGGTCAGTCGGTTAGTCAGTCGGGGGTGGGTCAGTGAGGCGTGTGACAAGCCTTGACAACCTGTCAGCTTGACAGCTCGAGAGCTTGACAGGTAGACAAGTGAGTGAGACTCTGGCATGTGGTGCATTGTTGTCACTTGTGAAGTCAGTCAGTCGGTCAGTCGGTTAGTCAGTCGGTGGGGGTGGGTCAGTGAGGCGTGTGACAAGCCTTGACAACTGTCAGCTTGACAGCTCGAGAGCTTGACAGGTAGACAAGTGAGTGACACTCTGGCATGTGGTGCATTGTTGTCACTTGTGAAGTCAGTCAGTCGGTTAGTCAGTCGGGGGGGGTCAGTGAGGCGTGTGACAAGCCTTGACAACCTGTCAGCTTGACAGCTCGAGAGCTTGACAGGTAGACAAGTGAGTGAGACTCTGGCATGTGGGCATTTGGTCACTTGTGAAGTCAGTCAGTCGGTCAGTCGGTTAGTCAGTGGTGGTGGGTCAGTGAGGGTGTGTGACAAGCCTTGACAACTGTCAGCTTGACAGCTCGAGAGCTTGACAGGTAGACAAGTGAGTGAGACTCTGGCAGTGTGTGCATTGTTGTCACTGTGAAGTCAGTCAGTCGGTCGTAGTCGCAGTCGGTGGGTGGGTCAGTGAGGCGTGTGTGACAAGCCTTGACAACCTGTCAGCATGACAGCTCGAGAGAGTGACAGGTAGACAAGTGAGTGAGACTCTGCATGTGTGTGCATGTTGTCACTTGTGAAGTCAGTCAGTCGGTCAGTCGGTTTAGTCGTGGTGGTGGGTCAGTGAGGCGTGTGACAAGCCTTGACAACCTGTCAGCTTGACAGCTCGAGAGCTTGACAGGTAGACAAGTGAGTGACACTCTGGCATGTGGTGCATTGTTGTCACTTGTGAAGTCAGTCAGTCGGTCAGTCGGTTAGTCAGTCGGTGGTGGGTCAGTGAGGCGTGTGACAAGCCTTGACAACCTGTCAGCTTGACTCGAGAGCTTGACAGGTAGACAAGTGAGTGAGACTCTGGCATGTGGTGCATTGTTGTCACTTGTGAAGTCAGTCAGTCGGTCAGTCGGTTAGTCAGTCGGTGGGTGGGTCAGTGAGGCGTGTGACAAGCCTTGACAACCTGTCAGCTTGACAGCTCGAGAGCTTGACAGGTAGACAAGTGAGACTCTGGCATGTGTGCATTGTTGTCACTTGTGAAGTCAGTCAGTCGGTCAGTCGGTTAGTCAGTCGGTGGGTGGGTCAGTGAGGCGTGTGACAAGCCTTGACAACCTGTCAGCTTGACAGCTTGAGAGCTTGACAGGTAGACAAGTGAGTGACACTCTGGCATGTGGTGCATTGTTGTCACTTGTGAAGTCAGTCAGTCGTCAGTCGGTTAGTCAGTCGGTGGGTGGTCAGTGAGGCGTGTGACAAGCCTTGACAACCTGTCAGCTTGACAGCTCGAGAGCTTGACAGGTAGACAAGTGAGTGAGACTCTGGCATGTGGTGCATTGTTGTCACTTGTGAAGTCAGTCAGTCGGTCAGTCGGTTAGTCAGTCGGTGGGTGGGTCAGTGAGGCGTGTGACAAGCCTTGACAACCTGTCAGCTTGACAGCTCGAGAGCTTGACAGGTAGACAAGTGAGTGAGACTCTGGCATGTGGTGCATTGTTTCACTTGTGAAGTCAGTCAGTCGTTAGTCAGTCGTGGGTGGTCAGTGAGGCATGTGACAAGCCTTGACAACCTGTCAGCTTGACAGCTCGAGAGC